>BPTQ01000004.1:69551586-69563244 GCA_019973895.1 Chrysanthemum seticuspe | reverse complement strand
GTGGAAGTAGAAGCTTATAAACAGGCTTTAAAAACACTAGAAAGACAAAAGGTTTGGTGTCAGAAGAATGAAATAGCTTATGATGAGAAAATAGGTGTTTTAGAAAGAGATCTCGAATGTGCTACAAATGAATTAAAATGGTCTGAGAAGTTAAGAGCAGATGTAGAGTCAGAAAATCTAGAGCTTAAGGAGAAACTTAAGGAGGAAATTGCTAGGCATAAAGAATGGATGATGAATGGAAATAAGTTAGCTGGTCTCATTTATAGTAGTCAAGCTCCCAATTCTACAGTGGCTTTAGGCTTTAAGAAATATGTAGGCTTAGAAGCTAGGGATGACACACGTAAATCTACATCAGCAGGCCTAGCTAATTTTGTGAAAGAAGGTGACCTACATGCTGTACGTGGACCAATTAGAGGTGAGCACATGCCCATTGACCTTTCCACTCTTAATGACTTTGATGGATCACACCATCTGTATGGCAAAAAGTCAAGAGACATGCCAGACCCTAATACTTCTACTAATGACTTTGTCTCTTGTGTTAACAGTGACAAGTCCTCCAAGCAAGGGTCTACAGAGTGTGATTCAAATGACAAGTCTGACCTTCCCAAGTCTGACCTTCCCAAGTCTGCCCTTCCAAAGTCTTCACCCCTGCCTGCACCCAAGACTACCAATAAGCATGTCAAAGTTGCTGCCAAGGAATCCAATTCCAAGACAGTTGCCTCTGAAGACTTGCATTTTAATTCTTTGCATAATAGTACTATTAAAAACAATTCTTTTCATGGTTTTGGTTTGAATACTTCTGCTTGTAAGAATACTTCTTTTGGTTTAAATAAATCTTCTAATCAGAAGAAATGTTTTGTGTGTGGAAGTAAATCTCATTTAATTAAGGATTGTGATTATCATGAGCAAAGGATGAGTAGGTGTGGTGCTTCTAGGAAATCTAGACCAATGTGGACTAATGTAAATGATATACCACCTTATGTTCCACAAGATACAAATTTTAATACTCCTTTTTCTTGGAAGAAACCAGTTGTAAAACCATATGTTCAACCAATCAGTGAATTTTTTAAAAATGGTTTTTGGCCTAGATATGTTAACCCAATGACTGATGGGAAAGGGTACTGGGATACTGCTGTCAAGACCTCAGCAGGTTGTTCTTGGAATAAACAGGGACCTAAGTTTCATTGGAAACCCAAGAACAATAGTGGATCTTATACTTCTACATGGCACAACTCATATGATCCACAAGGCAGGTTCAAGTCAGCAATGACTTGAGCCTCCATAGTGTACTAATTATCTGTATATTTTTGTTGTTCTAGGATCATCCCCTTAAGCATAAAGATGTTGGAATTGTTGACAGTGGTTGTTCTAGAAGTATGTCAGGAAACAGGGACATGATGCATAACTTTGTACCTATTGAAGGAGGAGGCAATGTAACCTTTGGAGGAAGTGATGGACGAATTACTGGAAAAGGGACCATCAAAACACCTCAGCTGGACTTTGAGAATGTTTATTATGTAAAGGAACTTCAACACTTTAATTTGTTTTCAGTCTCACAAATCTGTGACACTAAGAACAAAGTACTCTTCACAGAGGATGAATGTCTTGTGCTGTCTAAAGACTTCAAACTCCCAGAAGAAACTTCAATTCTGCTGAAGGTTCCTCGCAGTCACAATCTTTATACATTCAACTTAACTAATGTCCAACCAGCAGGTGACTTAACATGTTTGGTGGCTAAAGCATCTGTGGATGAGTCCACCAAATGGCACGGAAGGATGGCCCATGTCAATTTCAAGACCATAAACCAGCTCTCTAAACTGGGCCTAGTTCAAGGTCTTCCTGCCAAAGTATTCACCAATGATCATAACTGTGTTGCATGCAACAAAGGAAAGCAGCACAGAGCCTCATACAAAGGTGTTCCTGTTACAGCAGTAAGCATTATTTCTGAACCTCTTCAGCTGCTTCATATGGATCTGTTTGGTCCAACTAAAGTGAGAAGCATTGATCATAAATATTTTTGTCTGGTGATCACTGATGGTTATAGCAAATTTTGTTGGGTATTCTTTCTAAGGACCAAAGATGAAACATCTGAAGTATTGAAAGACTTCATTACCCTCATTGAGAATCAGTTGAACAAAAAGGTGAAAGGAATTAGGTGTGATAATGGTACAGAGTTCAAAAATGCAATTCTGATAGAACTCTGTAGGTTAAAGGGAATCAAAAGGGACTATAGCACTCCAAGAACCCCTCAACAAAATGGGGTAGCAGAAAGAAAAAATAGAACCTTAATAGAGGCTGCAAGATCAATGCTGGCAGACTCTAAACTTCCTACCATGTTTTGGACTGAAGCTGTTGGTACAGCTTGTTATGTACTAAATAGAGTGTCCATTACTAGACCACACCTTAAAACACCATATGAACTTCTTTTTGGGAAAGTTCCTGTTATTCATTACCTTAAACCGTTTGGCTGCCAAGTGACAATTTTGAATACCAGTGATCCTTTGGGCAAATTTGATGAGAAAGCTGATGATGGTTACATTGTGGGGTATTCTGCTCATAGTAAGGCATACAGAGTTTACAATGTATCTGCTAAGAAGATTGAGGAGACATTGAATCTGAGGTATCTTGAAGACAAGCCTAATGTTCAAGGACAGGGTCATGTTTGGTCATTTGACCTTGATTACTTGACTGATTACTTGGGTTATGCTAGACATATGGCTAACCAAAATGCAGATTCTGAAGCATCTCCAACTACTAGTGCAGAAACTTTGGAAGCTCATTCTGACAGTGGGTCTGATGATGATGAACAACCCATTGTAGTACCTTCCTTCTCTCCTAACAATTTTGTAGGTGACACTTCTAAAGATTATACTGATGTGGGTGAAGATGAATTCTATTATGCTGAGGACCTTGCCAGACTGAAGAAACAAGAGTATGCAGCCAATTTAGATGCTGAGAGGAATGTTGAAAATAGTACAAGTGAAGCAATCAGTGGAACATTCAATTCTGCTGAAAGTGGTTCTGTTTCTCCTCACCTCTCCAATTTGGCTGAAAGACATGTTGCCTCTACTCCTATTTCTACTAGAGTGTCAACAGACCTTGGAGAACCTTATACAAGGTTTCCAAAACCTTCAGATCTTGGTCATCATCAACCTAAAGCAGGCATCTTCAACACACCTTCCTATGATACTGACTTTGAACCTACTGTGACTAATCTTGATTCCTCCATTGATGTCAACACCACCACTACTACAAGGATCAACAATGTTCATCCACAGTCTAATATTATTGGTGATCCTAATGCACCTGTTAGAACAAGAGGTACTGTGGCGCGTTCAAAATATGGACAGGTGGCCTTTATCTCTTATGTCTCAAATCAGCAGAGAGACAATCACACAGACTATGAACATTGTCTGTTTGCTTGTTTTCTCTCACAAGTGGAACCAACCAGTGTTACTCAGGCTCTTGACGACTCAAGTTGGCTTGAAGCAATGCAGGATGAGATGCAACAGTTTCAAAATCAGCAAGTTTGGATATTGGTACCACTACCTGATGGTAAGTATGCTATTGGGACCAAATGGATTCTGAAGAATAAGAGAGATGCTCGAGGTGTTGTCATTAAAAACAAAGCCAGATTAGTTGCACAGGGGTATAGACAAGAGGAGGGGATCGATTATGATGAAGTGTTTGCACCAGTGGCAAGAGTTGAGGCTATCCGGATTTTCTTAGCTTATGCATCCTATATGGGCTTTATGGTCTATCAAATGGATGTTAAAGGAGCCTTCTTGTATGGTGAAATTGAAGAGGAGGTGTATGTCACTCAACCTAAAGGATTTGAAGATCCAGATCATCCTAATCATGTTTATAAGGTAGTCAAAGCTCTCTATGGACTACATCAGGCACCCAGAGCCTGGTATGCTAGGCTCTCTACATTTCTTCTGAAGCATGGTTACAGAAGAGGTGCAATTGATAAGACTCTTTTCCTAAAGAAGAATTCCACTGACATTATTCTTGTGCAGGTGTATGTGGATGACATTATTTTTGGATCCACAAAGGAAGCTTGGTGCAGGGAGTTTGAGGAGCTTATGAAGGGAGAGTTTCAGATGAGTGCAATGGGAGAGATGACTTTCTTTTTGGGTCTTCAAGTTCAGCAGAAACCTGATGGTATCTTTATCAGTCAGGACAAATATGTGAGAGACATCTTGAAGAAGTTTGGTATGGAGGGTGTAAGGACTGCCACTACACCTTATGAGGCTCCAAAGACAAAGACCAACAATGAAGCTGATCCACCTGTGAATGTTCATTTGTACAGGTCTATGATTGGGTCTTTGATGTATTTAACAGCTTCTAGGCCTAATATTACTTTTGCTGTGAGTGTTTGTTCACGTCATCAAGTTACTCCACTGACTTCCCATCTCAATGCTGTTAAGAAGATCTTTAAGTACCTAAAAGGCCAACCTTTTCTAGGTCTTTGGTACCCAAAAGAGTCTCCTTTTAAGTTGGAAGCATATAGTGATAGTGACTATGCTGGTGCTAATCTGGATAGGAGGTCCACCACTGGAGGTTGCCAGTTCCTTGGAAAGAGATTGATTTCTTGGCAATGCAAGAAACAAACTATTGTGGCTACCTCATCTACTGAAGCAGAGTATGTTGCTGCTGCAAATTGCTGTGGACAGGTTCTTTGGATTCAGAATCAATTGTTGGATTATGGGTACAATTTCATGAACACAACAATTTTTATTGATAATCAAAGTACCATATGCATTGTTAAAAATCTAGTTTTTCACAGTCGAACAAAACATATTGAAATCAGGCACCACTTTATAAGAGATGCATATGATAAAAACTTGATAAATGTGGTCAAAATTCATACTGATGACAATGTGGCAGATTTGTTAACAAAGGCTTTTGAAGGACCAAGGTTTCAACACCTTGTGGTCCATATTGGCATGCTTAACCCTTAACTGCAAAGTTTAAGGGGAGGCATAGGCCTCAGGGGAGGCATATGCCTCAGGGGAGGATTTGTGTATAACTTTGCATTTTGCTATGTAATTTTGTATATTTGGTTGATTTTAACTAACTCTAACCTGCTAATGTAATCTTAGTATGTTTCTGTGTTGGTTTGTGTGTTTCTCTGTGTTTGTTTTGTTTTTGCAGAGTGTCTGTTCTGTTCTGTTGAGATTTGGTCAGAAGTGCTAAAGCTTGTTTCTACTTAGTTCAAAGTGCTGAAGTGAGTCAATTGTTTCTTCTGAAGATGATGTACTGAAGTTATATGATTCATTCAAAAGAAGTACTGAAGCAAATTGATCATTCATTCATTCAAGAAACAGTTTACAGCTTACAGATTACAGAGTACTAGCAACATCAAATGTATCTACATGATCTACTAATCCTAATCTATTACATATCATCTGTTCCAACATCTAACAGGCTGTTGGATATGCATGATCGCTCACATCTTTCACACTAAATGCTGGCTATGCTTTTGTGATGAGCATAACCAACCCTAACAGATGCTAAGGATCAAAATGGAGAGGATGGATTGATGCAAACGATTGATGATGACAATGACCACATTTGATGATGGAGAAAAATAATGTGTCCTTTGTGCTTCATCTATGTATTTCAACCAAAATGCAACCCATCTACTCTCTTTAAGTTCTTCCCTTATACGATATGTGATGATGCACCAAAACATGATGCAGAAAGACCAAGAACCACCTCTCTTTCTACTGGAAGTGGTGGATTTTTGGCTCGTGGCCTTCGTTGAGGCCGAGGTGCTGGGGGTTGGGAGTAAGAAGTTCCCTCCTTATAGGAGTCATCAGAATCATCAGCAGATTCACTTGGATTCACCACACTTTCATCTTCTGATGAAGGGAGAAAGGGTGATTTCTTAGGTTGTGGATATGGTTTTGGAAAGTAATGAAGCCATGGATTGGTATCTTCACTAGATGATGATGATGATGATGAGGATGTTGTTGTGAGATCTATAATCTCAGGTTTGGTACTCATGGTTTATTATGGCTAATTTTGGAGTATTGGTGGAATTAGGGTTTGAAATAATATTTGGGGATTTTTGATGAAGAAGTCTGTGTGCATTGGGATTGTTTTATAGACGGGTTCAAGTGGTAAGAGAATTAATGTGTGTGGGTGAAACAGTAAAAAGATATTTACTGAAGCTTCTTGAAGAAGTATTCTGTTTCTGCTGATTGTTCTACTTCAGCAGAATGGTTTCCGTTTCTACCGAAGTTATAAGTGAATGCGAGTAAAAGTAGAAATCCACGTCATCTTTGGTCAACTTTGACCAAAATTGGGAAATTTCTATTTATTCTCTACCGGCATATTTTCGCTCCATATTAAGTGATTCGATTATTACTCTCATTAAAAACACTTCCTTTTGTGCAAAATCATAACCCTAATCTTCAAAATCTCTCATGGCGCTTCAATTTAAACATGATCATAATAAGGTTGCTTTTCTTGGAACTGCTCGAGGAGATGAGTTGTATAGGCCGATGATTTCATTCTTACAAAGATCAAAGATTCAGTATGCATTAACGCATTCTCCAAATGCTATATATGAATCCTTGATTACTCAATTCTGGGCGTCGGCAGAAAGAAGAAGTGATACTGAGATAGTTGCAAGTGTTGATGGAAAAGAGTATGTGGTGACAGAGGAACTGATCAGAAGACAACTTCACTTGGATGATGAGAATGGAGTTTATCATTCTGATTCTACGATGGTACTTGAAGGGCTTAGAGCGATTGGATATCAAAGTACGAGGATAGATATGTGGTTGAAAAATAAGCTTTGTCCTATGTGGAGGTTCTTGGTTCATACGTTGCTTCAGTGTATGAGCAATAAGTCCGGAGGATGGGATCAGTTTTCAACACAAATGGGATGTGGTATTGTTTGTTTATCTAAGGGTTTGACTTATAATTTTTCTAAGTTTATCTTTGATAATATGGTAGAAAATATAACTAGGAAAAAGGGTAAGTTTTTGATGTACCCTAGGTTCTTACAGATGATATTGAATGTTTCTACACAAACCCAAGCTTTTCATCCCATAAGTGTTTTGACTCCTAAGTTATTTGCCACGATGAGAAATAAATTTGAGGGAACACGTTTTCCTTTGTTAGCTGCCATGTTACCTCAGGAGAATGAGACTGCTGATGAGGTTAATGTTGTTTTACCTTCTTCCAATACTTCTGATGGTAATATTTTAGTTGATATTGATGAGGGTCCTTCTGTTGTTGCTGAGGCATCTATACCTTCACCTAGACCATGTCCTAGTCAATCACCTACACATGTTTCTACAGATGAGGTACAAGTTCATATTGATGAGGTTCAGATTAATATTGATGAAGTTCAGGTTGATGCTGATAGATTGCCTACACCTAGTCCTGTTAGGATTCCATTTGGTGAAGGATGTTCTAATGTTGATCATATTAATGTTACTCCTGAACAGTCTAATGAAGTTCCAATTCCAACTGAGCAATCAGTTGATAAAGATGAGGATTATATTACACTTATCTCATTATATGCTCTGATGAACAAGCTTACAGGTGAGGTGACTGGTCTTAAGAAAGAACTTGCAGAAACCAAGTCTTGTCTTGGTAATAAGATTGTGGAATTGGAGACTAAAGTTGAGCACTTGGAGGAATTGCTAAGTCAGAGAGGTAAAAAGAGAAGTTTGATTTCTTCTGAAGAGGAGGACGAAGAGAATCTTCATGCATCCCTTGGAATATTGGCTGATGTAGCACTTACATCTGATGTTTCTTCTCCTATTGCTAAATCTTCAAGGCGCAAGGAGCCTATTCTATATGCTAGCAAAAGAAGAAGACAATATTTGAATAAGGTATCTGATGACACTTCAAAGGAGCCAAATATGGTTGATGCATCTGCTGATGTTATAGTTAAGGAGGTTTCTTCTGATCATGGTCAAACTTTGTCTATACAAGAACAACCAAATGTTTCGCCTTCAGCAGATGATGAAGAGGTTTTTATTGCTGGGAGAATGTATAAGTTGAATTCTTCATCTGAAGTGTTTTCTACACCTGTTGAGAAATTGTCTCAACCTGTTTCCTCTGATGTGGGTTTGATTGTTCCTTCTGAAGCTCACATTGGTTCTGCTGAAATTGGTTCAACTGAGACATTTTCTGAGAAAGGACAGGATTCTGTGATTGATGATATACTTACTTCAGGTATAGTGACTGAAGAAGAAAATCAAGCTCAGGCTAGATTGTTTGCTGATTATGAAAATATGCAAAAGAGTCGTATTGTGGCTAAATTTCTCCAAGATCAGTATGCTTCTAATTTGTCTCTTGAAAGGAAATTAGAGCTTGATGCATTACTTCCTACGATCACTGATGATCAATGGGATGCTTATACTTCTCAAGGTGCATCTGATCCAAATCTTGCAAAACTTATATTAGGAGCATCTTTTGATGATGAGAATTTTGTGGATAAAATGGTGGAACTTGGTACTCAAAGGAAGCAAGAATCTGCTGCAAAGAGAAGAGCTCTTATTGATCAAAGAAATAAAGCCAAAAGAGAAAAACCTATGACTATTACTCAGAAGAGGAATTATATGAGGAGAGTTGTGAAGAATTCTGCTATGTATAATTCTGGTATGTCAATGAAGCAAATATGTGCTATGTCTGATGATGCTTTGATTAGACAGTATAATATGGTTATGAAGTTTTCATCTTCTGCTTCTACTTCATCTTCTCAATTGGAAAGCATTGCTTCAATGTCTGATGTTCCTCAAGCTAAGAGACAGAAAACAGTTGAAATAGTGGATAATTTTGATACTGTTTTGCCTTTGGTGATCTCTACAGTTGTTACTTCTGACATAACTTCTGCAGCTACTCCTTCTTCTGATATGGTTTTTTCTGCTGAATCCTCTTTGGTTTCTTCTGAAGTGTTGTCTAGTGTGGAGTTGAGTGATCCTCTGAGTCAGGACAATGATCTACAGCTTGATACTGATCACATTGTTGGTATGGGGCAGCAGAGTTTGGTTAAAAGGAGTTCTGACAGATTGGCTATGAAACGTTCTTCAAGGAATACTGATTTAGATCTCAAGGCTGATGAATCTACCTTTATTGAAGTTGGATCTGTTGAAGTTTTTCCTGAAGGAACTCATGTGGTGTTGGTCAATTGGAAAGCTGGAAAGCTTAACGCTGTTGATAGGCTGGATAATACTGTTCTTGAGTTTAACTTCTTGAAGGACATTCTTCATTTGGTGACTAGACATGATTTGAAGATGATGTATGAACATGTCATTCAGTATTATAAGTTTCATTCAACAAATGGTTCTGGTTTATATTTGTTGGGTGATCTTCAGGTTATGTTTGATTCTCATTCTCCAAATGGTAAAGGGTATTCTATTTGGAAGAATTCTCATAAGTGGGAGATTGAGAGTTGGAGATTTTATCCTCTGCCTTGTGTTCATGTAGTACAGACTACATGTGGGATGATTTTGTGTATGCTATCAGATATGCTTTATCCTTTATCTGTTCCTTTTATGGAAAGATTGCTGAGACACAAGTTGGAAGTGCCTCCTAATCCAGTTGGCAATGATGAACTTCATGCTACTCAATGTGTTGGTTTGATTAAAAATCAGCTTATGTCACATCAAGGTTCATCTTGCTTGTAATTCTCTGGTTATTTTGTAATATTTGTTTTATTTATTTCTTAGTTAAAAAAAAAATGTTTTTGGTTTTATCTAACTTTTCTTGCAGGTTTGTTGTATACTTTTTCTGGTTTTTGACTCACCAGATATACCTTGTGTATCTTAAAGAGTTAGCTAGTCCAAAGGGTACAGCTTTGGTAAAGACACATCAAATCTGTTGATAGCTGTAATGGTTTGCTAAAAATCATAGGGTATGCAATCACCCATGCTTAATTGTTGAGTGTTGTATGGTTTTCAATTCACCATGGTCTATTCCTTTTTTGGAATCCAAGAATTGACTAGCCCACATGTATATGGCTTGTGGTAAAGGCAGTGGCATTCCATATTTGGTTCTCAATTCACCAATTCTAAGAATTGACTAGTCCTGAGCAAACGGCTACAGGTAAAGACATTTCAAATCCGTTTATATGGTTGCTGGTTTGCCAATAAATCAGATGGTTATCAGTGTACCATAGTTTACGAACTTAAACATATGGCTACTCCAGTAGTGATGGCTATTGGTAAAGAGACATCAAATCCATTTATTTTCAATGATTCACCTCTCACAGGAGTTAACACACCTGGATGTGATGAGAATAGTATGAAACTAATTTGTTTTGATGTATCTATTGTCATTTGTTGCTGCAAAGATATGGTGTTTCAGAGTTTCTTCATCATAGAGATGTTCTTATTGGGATTCTTTGCTGTTGCTGTTGTTCGTGCCCAATCCTCTGGTGACTGTATGATCTATCAAGAAACTGGAACTTAACCAAGTCAAATTCCAGTTTAGGGGAGGATTGTTGGGAATTATGTGAAGTCTGGATTATGCTGAAATTAATGCTGAAGTGTTTCTACTGAAGAAGAGTGGATTCTGCCGAAGACATAATCTACTGAAGTATAATAGTTAATAGTCTGTTTCTGCGGAAGTTTTTATTCCGTGTTTAGTTTATTTAGTGTGGATATACATGAGCTTTATTAGGAAGTGATTGTGTATATCTTATTTAGTTTTATGATTATACGTTTCTTGGGAAACGGTTTAGCGATATTGTTTAGGGTTCTTTGTCTATAAAAGGAACACATTAGAATGAGTTATGTACCGATTGGAAAACTCAGTTTTAGTTAATATAAAGATCCATAGAGGATCAAGAAGTTCTTAGTTATTACTTGTGTTTATATTCCGCTGATAAATATAAGTAGTAGAGATTGTCTTTTATTGTGCTTGTGATTACATAGGCATACATAACGATCCAGGAGCTCAAGATCTATCAAGGTCTGTTAACCTTATGAGCATTTCTAGCCCTTTTAATGACCTCTGGATTTGGTTCCTTAACAAGGGGAATGCTATGCTTATCGCTTAATACCCTATGCTTAGTGATCATGTGAGCAGTCTGAATGGTGTTCCCTTGTATGTACAACTTGTTTTCAAGTTTGTTTTTCAAAGTTTTCAGATTAGAAAAATCTTTCAAGAGTTTTGATTCCTTTTTTTGTTTGAACTTTTGTTCAACATGTATGTTCCCTTGTGGTAAGTCTGACGAGTGTACTAGTGATTCGTATCCCATAATTCGCTATTCGTATCGTAAGGGGAACAATTCCTTGGTTTAGGTCTCCAGTAATTTTCCCGATCTTTACGAGTATTCCAATTGTCTGGAACTATCTAGAACTCGAGGACCTAGCAATACATACGGATACATTAGTGTTCGTGTTATTTTCTGTTAGAGATGATGAATATAAATAGTCGCCTTATATTTGTGTTCATTATTGATTCTTGAAGAACTAGGAGATACCTAGAAATATAATTGATTTTGACTCAAAAGGTTAGCCATGTATTGAGTAAGATTACACAAGGAAAATATCTGTTTCTTGGGATTTGTTATAGCGATTTGGCAAAGGGTTCTTTGCATATTAGTATTTTGATTTATTCTATATGTGTTAGTGAAGGATTATTTCGAGTACATATAGGTGTGATTTATTTGATTTGTGCCTTATT
>BPTQ01000004.1:69399301-69539055 GCA_019973895.1 Chrysanthemum seticuspe | reverse complement strand
TTTTTCTAGATTTTTCTTAGTTAAATTTGTATTTTCTAGCATTTTAATTAGTTTTAAATAGTTTTAAATTAATAATAAATACATAAAAAGTCAAAAAAAATATATTTTCAGTTTTAAAATTAGTTTTATCATATTTTAGATTTTTCTAAGTTTTAATTTTATTTTTCTAGACTTATTTCATATTTTCTTCTATTTTAGAGTATTATTAAATAGTTTAAAATAGTTTTTAATTAATAATAATTAATTAAATAGTTATAAAAATCATTTTCTTTTTCTAAAAAGTTTCTTTTATCATTAGGTTTGTAAAAATGTATTTTTCATATTTTTAGGACTTTTATTTCTTAGATTTCACTTTTTATTTTGTACGTTTACGTTATTTTTAATTTAAACGTACGTTTTAGGTTTTAAACGTTCATCACTTTAAATATAGTGATAGCGTTTATTTAATAGGTTTTATCTTTTTAATCTTCTTTAATTTGCATTTAAGCCGTTTTCATTTGTTGGCTTTCTCCGTAGTTAATATCATAATCTGATATCCTTTTTCCATTCAAACTCCTCGATCACTAAGCGTCTGATAATCCATTGCACAACTCGCTGGGACATAACGACCCGGGGAGACACTATCCTCCTCTGATCTTCATTGATTTCATGCTGAAGCTGTTTTGAGTTTTCTTACGCTTGCGTGAGAGAACTTGACGGTTTTGCGCGCATCAGGCATACAGTGGGTAAAGACCCGTCCGTCCTCCACGGTGTTACTTAACTAAATACAACTTAACATAAAAGAACTACGACTACGAGCTTTCTAACGATTACATATACTTGAGGTGACCGACTCTTTAATACCTGGAATTTCTAATTCCTAACAGATGACGTCGTCTGGTTGCCGCCATTAGGGTTTCGTTATGGACAAGTAATCGTTGGGACGACATCAGTTGAGGAAGTGTGAACCTGTCGAGCTTCATTAAGGACGTCGTCTTAGAATGAATCTTGGTCGTTTGGTGTAAAATAAAAGGCGACGCCCTTCTGGAATAAGGCGTGACGCCGTCATGTTGTAAAACCAAAATATGACCTGAGTTGTTGCCTGAGACTTTTTAGAAAACCTTGTGTGCGACGGCGTCGCCCTTTGGGTTGGGACGCCTTCAGGTGCAGAAATAAACCTTGAAATCTTGACTTTGTCGTTTTCTTCATGTTTTCGCTCCTTTTTGTCCAAACGTGCTTGATTTCAACAATTTGCTTCCAAAAGACCTAAAATGTGAACATAAACGATTTTAAGAAGTAACGGATATAAAATTTATAGATTTAGGGCTTAAATGACCCCCTAAAAGCGTATGTTTTAAATCCTTATCATTGCGTTTTTTCTTCTTCCAGCCTTCTTATTATTTCTCGCTTGTTGTCATGAGGTTGTGCACCTTCATTCTCAGCCTATAATGCAAAGAACATGGCACTCAATACAGTTGTAACAAATAAATGTTATTTAAAATTCAGATTAGAAGGTTAGTTTCCATTAGTTTATAACATGAAAATCGTTAATTAATGCTTTTATACTCTTAAGCTTACGATAGGGTCAACGCTGAATACCCACATTTCTACAGTTATATTTGAAAGTAGTTAAACCAACATTAAGCTCTTTTGCAGCTTGCTTTATCGTCATGTGAAAGTACTGGCTGATTATCTCCTTGATGTATGCCATGAGTTTGTAATATGTATAGTCGATATGTGGGTGTGAACAAACAACTGTAACACCCCTAAAATATCGCAGCGGAACGATAATGTCACTGGGGTGTTACTTCATAGCACAAAGTATAGTTATAGAAAACGACCTCTAAATGAGACATTTTAAAAAGTTATCATTCGAATAATAAAACCAAAGGTACGAACATAAGATCCCAAAGTATAATAATAATACATAAGTGCTTTTAAAACATGTCGAATGGTAAACGATAAAAGCATAAGTTTCCAAAACATGCCACATGACTCTAAAGCTCCATGCACTCGTTATCACCTTACTAACCTGAGATAAACATGCTAAAAAGTGTCAACACAAAGGTTGGTGAGTTCATAAGTTTGTTGTAAATAAGTTGAAAAGACTCTAAGATTTAATTCCCATGACAGGTATATGCCAACCTAATCCTGTTACAAATCCCGCCCACAAAACTTGTAATATCTTAGGTCCACATATAAGTTCATATTCAGTTAGCATAAGTGTTGAAAGCGCTATGAGTAGGACATATATGTGTACGATATATGCAGGTACTTAAGGGACACAAGGGTGATGCGTCAGCCCGATAGTACTATCAATACCTCTCCAACGGCTCCATCCAGGAGTTAAACAGTTGCTAAGAATACGTGATCAAGAATAAGTTTACCACATTAAGGCATATATAATAATAAGACTACACATCATGTCCAAAAAGTATAAAAAGTGTAACGTAGCACAAAAGTATAACTGTTTTGAGTGCTTGTGTACGTAAATACAAATCATGTATTTAGATAAAGCGCGTAAAGCATTTTGATAACCAAGTAAAGTATTTAAGTAAAACGAGCGTGTATCTCCCCCAAAGAGTTTATAAAGAAATTAAACGAGTAAATGTGGGGTATGAAACTCACCTTAAGTTAATGATATTATGCTACTAGCAAAAATGTGCGTGAAAGATCGAGGCACGATACCCTATCCGCAACCTAGAGTAATAATATGTCTTAAGTCGTGAAATGATGTCACGAATGCAATTTGTAAAAGTTATATTACCCGCACATGTTTGTTTGTGAGTTTAGTTATAAAAATATCGCCAATTGATATTTCTTAGCGAGAGCTAAAATATAATATTTTTGGACTTTTAGTAAGTACGTATCGTAACTACGATATAGATGTTTTGATAATATATATTTTGGAAAGTTTCTCATTCGACGAAAATATATATAAAAAATGTTACTTTATTTATTCAGTCCGTTTAGCATGAAACGATCGTTAAGACCTCCAAAAATGATATTTACGATTTCTGACAGAAAGCTGTGAATAATGTTTTTTTATAGTTTTTGACGAAAAATTAAAAGTGTCAAAACTCCTTCGTTTTAACTCCGTTTTCAAAGTTCTACCTATCCTCGCGAAAGTATTTAAGTATACTACAACATTTTCAGGTTTTGAGGACTCGGTTTATCTTTTAAAGCTTGGTTTTACCGTGATGAAAATCTGGACAACTTAGTATTTAATTTTTCTGAAAATAGTTATCGACGTTATATTTAGAAAACTCGTATCTTATTCGTTACAAATCCGTTTTGATCCATTCAAACTACCACGTTTTCATTTAAAAATCTATTTTCCATTTCTTTGACTAAATCTTTGTAAAAATAACTTGATATTCTAAAAGTTAGAAATTTGGGCATGCTAAAAAAATGCATCGAAGTTGACCACTTTTGGCATTGTATGTAGCCAACTATTATTTCTTCATTGTAACACAAAAATTTTGAATTTTTGTTATTGTATGTATCTAGTCAGGCTAAGCGTTACATCGTTAGTTCTTTATATTAACGGTCATTAGTAAATAACTTAAAATTCCGTTTTATTACGTTTTTATTCGTTTTCACACGTTTTCATCCGTTGTTATACGTTTTCGTCTGTATTTATATGTTTTCGTTCATCTTTTACGTTTTTGTCCGTTTATGCGTTTACATTCGTTTTCGTCCGTTTTTATAGTTTTCGTTCGTTTTTAACGTTTTCATCTGTTTTTAAATGGTTTCGTCCGTTTTCTTACGTTTTCTTCCATTTTTATATGTTTTCATCCGTTTATATACGTTTTCTTCCGTTTTCTTACCATTTCATCCGTTTTTATACGTTTTCATCTGTTTTCTTACGTTTTCGTTTGTTTTTAAACGTTTTCTTACATTTTTGCCCATTTTTATATGCTTTCATCCCTTTTTTTACGCTTTCGTTCATTTTTTTACGTTTTGTTTTATTTTTGTCCGTTTTTACACGTTTTCGTCCGTTTTCTTACGTTTTTTCTTGTTTTTATACGGTTTCGTTTGTTTTTATACGTCTACGTTCATTTTTACATGTTTTAAAACGTTTTTACTTATTTTTATACGTTTTCATTCGTTTTTATACATTTACGTTCATTTTTATTCGTTTAAGTTCGTTTTTACTCGTTTTCGTTCGTTGTTACATGTTTTAAAACGTTTTTACTTATTTTTATACGTTTTCATTCGTTTTTATACATTTACGTTCATTTTTATTCGTTTAAGTTCGTTTTTACTCGTTTTCGTTCGTTGTTATATGTTTTTACACATTTTCATTCGTTTACGACGAAAACGTGTAAAAACGAACGAAAATGTATAAAAAAGAACTAAACCATATAAAAATGAGCAAAAGCGTTTTAAAACGTGTAAAAACGAACATAGACGTATAAAAACGAACGAAAATGTATAAAAACGAGCAAAAACGTAAGAAAACGAACGGAAAAGTGTAAAAACGGACGAAACCAAAACAAAACGAAGAAAACAAACGAGAAGGTATAAAAATATACGCAAATGTATAAAAACGGACAAAAACGTAAGAAATTGTTTAAAATGGGTGAAAACGTATAAAAACGGATGAAAACGTAAGAAAACGGACGAAAACGTATAAAAACGTAATCAAACGGATGAAAGCATATAAAAACGTAAAAAAACGAACGAAAGCGTATAAAAACAGACGGAAATGTAAGTAAACGTTTCAAACGGACGAAAATGTAAGAAACAGATGAAAACGTAAGAATACATACAAAAATGTAAAAAAACGGACGAAAACGTATAAAAATGGACGAAAACGAATGTAAACGTAAAAAACGTAAGAAAACAGACGAAAACGTATAAAATGAACGAAAACGTAAGAAAATGGATGAAAACGTTTAAAAACGGATAAAAACGTAAGAAAACGGATGAAAACGTATTAAAACGGATGTAGACGTAAGAAAACGGACGAAAACTTATAATAACGGATGAAAACGTAAGAAAACAAACGAAAACTTAAAAAAAAAAGGACGATAGTGTATAAAATTGGATGAAAGTAAGAAAACGGACGAAAACGTATAAAAACGGACGAAAGCGTTTAATAACATAATATGAAAACAAAAAAAAGGTAAGAAAACGAAATTTTAAGTTATTTACTAACAACCGTTAATATAAAGGACTAACGATGTAACGCTTAGCCTGACTGGATACATACAATAACACAAATTGAAAAGTTTTGTGATACAATGACAAAAAAAATAGTTGACTACACACAATAATAAAAGTGGTCATGTTCGATGCATTTTTTAGTATTATCCCTTTTAAATAATTCATTTTTCTATTCTAAATACCTTTAAATCAACTCCAAATCTACCTAGCTCTTCCGCCAATTTTTTCAACATAAATATAGTTCAAAATGACCATAACAACATAATAAAAATGTAGATATAAGATATATGGTAAAATCTGTTAGGTCACTAGTTTTACAACACAAGCTTATAAAGAAAGAGATAAGGCGATTGAACAAGTAAACAAGCACACACACACACAATAGTATGAAACGGTTAGGCGTAATGTATGAGTGAAAGAATAACTTGAACAACCAACCCTCAAATGAGGGTTTACAAGAGTTTATATAGGCAAGGAGCTAGGGCAACACTCCCTCTCCTTCCCTATTCCTTATTGGGCTTGGGCCTCAGCTTATGGGCCTTCTACATAAGTTGGACCTTAAACAAACATAAAGGCCATAATAAAGCTACCTATTACATATGAAATATAAATACTTGAAATACTGTTTAGGAGTGATTCCAACAATCTCCCCCTCAAGTATATATGAATGTAAACGGTGAAGGCGTTGATGTAATAGTAGCGGTGACGTCTTCTGACATTCTTCTTTCTTGTGAGAGGAATTGTCTTGATTCGAACAATCTCCCCAGTGTAGAGAGATCGTTATCTTTGAACAGTTATGTTTTGACGTCATCTTTAACTTTGTTCTTTGATCATTGTTCTTTGTGGTGAAAGTGATAGTATGTTGTTGTCTGCATCAGTCTGCCTCAGGTCTGCTTCGCTGCTCCAGTGTCTCCACGTCATTCTTCAACATGCTCACACGCTCTTTGACGTTGGAAATCAATATTGATGAAGTTCTTTAAGTCTTTGACTTTGTAGATTCTTTGATTTGATGAAGAATCATTATGACTGTTGTGTTGCATTGGAATAGAACTTTCATTAGTGATGATGTTGGCGTGAGCATGAGAAGAATCAGCACGATCATCCCGCTCCAGAGCTTCCATAAGAAGAAAACATTTCAAACGGTTAGTAATAAGCGGTTTCTGGCACTTACAAGTTTGAACTTCGAGAGTGTTAACAGCATAGTGTGAAAACACAACTCTAATTCTTACAAAGGCCGTTCCTGAACTGGAGTCCCACAAGTGAGATAACGCGATGTACCGAAGTACATCTACAGTTCAGATGAGTCGCTGAGGTACACCGAAGCATCACCTCACGACTGTAGATCGTTTGAGACACACTCCGCGTAATCCACGGGGAGTTACCGAAGTGACCTGCTGTCAGGGTTGTTTGATGTTGACCCTGGCAGGAGTTTCCATTCAATCATTGAGGATCACAGATGTGAACCTCTCATAAATGTTCTCGACAGATTGCTAAGATCTGTGAAGGACTCGATATGAACCACTGAATCACTGAAGATCTTATTTGTTGATCAACAAGTGATTAAATGTCAAGTGTTCCTAAGAGATCTTTTGATGAATCTCGTGGCTCTAGACTCAACAGTGCATTTTGGTTTTCCTGAGTGGAGACTAGGGAGAGGGTCTCCTTCTTCAATACCAGCGATCTCTAAGAGAAAGCCAATAGATAATGTAGGGTTCCCTGTGAGAATGAAACAGGTTTCTGTTGAGAGAAACTTGAGTGGCTAAGAAGGTTTAGTGCATGCGTCACTAGGTCCATGACGACTTTTACTCTTCAATACCGGTGTCACTAAGTGACAACCAGTAGCATATGAATTGAACCCGGTGTCTGCCCTAAGTTGAATAATCTGGAGGGCTATTTCTTTTCACCCTTTACTTTACATTTCTTTTTGATTCTTCAACTCCTTCTTTCTCCGATTCTCATTTTCTCCTTTTTATAATCATTCCTAAGGACTTCTAACACTAACTAATGGTAGTGTCCTTGGGTAGATCCCTCCGGCTCTGGCGGATCATAGGACGGTTATTCCTAACCTTAGTCACCTTATAACTCCATGACTAACCTATGTTTGCCATTTAAACCACTGTATGTGAAAAGTATCTCTCAAAGGGTTTGTAAATGAAAGACATGTTTGAACCACAGTGAGAGATAAGTTTTTGCATAAATACTCCCCCTCCACATGTGCTTAATAGTTTTAATGGTTAAATGCACAGTGAGGAAGGAGCGCGCACTTTTTGAATTGATCCACTAAAGATAGACAATCTCCCGCGAGACACGGTTACGTTGAATAGTTAAAGAGTTGCATTGTCAGCTTTTAGGTGACAACTAACTCTAATAACTACCTTGAAGGTGTAGACAAACCTTGGAAGGTTGTCAAACCCGTCAGAGTTCATGTCTATCAAGAGTTTCACGAATGGTACATTCTACTCAGACTAGTCCTTTGCGAGACACGTTTACATCACTAGCGAACTAGCTTGAAATTATTACCCGTCCAGGACAAGTCTTTTCGAGTTACAAACAGTTTAGTACCGTCAATTCGTTGGTTAATTCATTTGCATTTTGCACAACATATTTCTTATCACATAATTTTCTCCCCCTCAAAAATGGCATATAAGATGTTATTTTTGAAACATTTTGAGAATAAATATGACCATTTTGAGTGTTGTGGGAAGAGTGACCACTGTGAACAATTTGTGAACAAAGTTTTCATCAAATACTCCCCCTCAACTAGTGATATAAACGGTTGAGGTTTTGAAATCATGTGGGGAAGTACTTGTCTTTTTGAGCAAAACCTTGAAAAATGAAAGGTTTGATAGGTTTTACTCAAAAATAAGAAGCTTTCGCTCCTTTTGTAAGGATTGTGGCACTGAGGCGTACCACAGGGTCCTTTCTTGACCATTACGGGTTGTACACTGTTATGTGTGCACAAGCCATTCACATATAAAATCAGGCATCCAAAATTTTATGAAGGAAACAATTCAAGGGGTACCAGGAAGTGCAGTGATGTTCCCAGGAGTGCGCACAGGGCGTTGAAAGCCGGTGATGTTTCTCCTGGGTCGACCACCAACATAGCTCTCCAAGCGTCTGAACTGATCCCTTCTGAACAACCGTTCATCAATCATGGTGATGATCCTTCTCACATCCCTCCTTTCCTGAGAGTTCCAGCGCTTAGGATTTCCAACTTTCAGGCGTATATCCTTCAATCTGTATGCCAATCCATCCCTAACCATCTTCAAGGTATGATCCCCGAATTTGTGGAGCTCACTACACGCCATTAAGCAGTTTCTTCGAAGTTCACTGCGGTAAACAATGCCGAAAGGTTTGCTGATGAGCGTAAGTTGTTTGAGCTGGTTGATGTCAGGAAGGTCAAGCTGTGGTGGAGTGAAGTTTACACGTTTCTGATATGATTCAACAGCCATCTGGATATCTTCGACACGTTCTTTGATCACAATGCGTCTAATGAAGATGAGAACTGACTTGATAAATTCACGTTGAACTTCAGTCAAGAATTGTCTCATACGACCCTGTACTTTGGCAAGGTACAAGTCTTCGATGTCGTTGAGGGACAAGTTCTCAAAGTCAGCCTCTGAGAATTCATAGTCCTGTTCATCTTGTCGTTTAACTATGATATTCTTCAAGAATGTGTAGTCCCACTTAGACTTGAGATCAATGTGTTTGATGGCCACGATGTCCTTTGAGCAATACACTTCATGTTGAGACTTCTGAACCAGGCAGCTTCTGTAGTAGATTCTTCGGCGCTCAGGCCAAGGATGAATCCCATACAATGCATCTTGGTCGTATGCTTGCACATTGTCAGAAAACAAGTGATTTGCACGTTCCTCGATAGCTATGCAGTTTGAGTAAATAGCCGCTGGGAATGGAAGAGTCAATGATGTGGCGTATTTTCGTGAACCATCGCCACCATGGAGAAGAAATTCCAGGTCTTTGTTGAAGAAATATCTGAAGGGAATCCTTGGTTCATCTGGTTGGCCGATTGTTGGTAGAGGTTTGGTCCAGTCAGTGTAATATGGAGGGTTGTTCCGTTTAGTGAAGTCGATGTTTGCTTCTGGGTTGAGCCAATCCATGTTGTTAGACATGGCTCGAGCAATGTTTTCAAGGTGATATTCAACCTCGATTGCACTTTCCGAGCTGTTTTTCAAAAGAAGGAATGCGTCATTCTTGATGCGCTTCAACTCGGATTTCGTCATCTTCTTCACACGGAATCTTTCTTGCAAGATTTTTGCATGCTCCAAGGTACTACCGTCTACCAATTCTTGACCTTCTTCAGGGTAGGGAGTGTCGTTAATGATCTGTGCTAAACAGTCAAGTCAAACAGACTTAAAACAGCTTAAACACAAATGCAATGAAGATCAGGGAATATAGTGGATTCCCGGGTCGTTAAGTCCCACGGAGACTCAATGGTGTGTACAACACTTGATCAGACGATAGATTGATCACTAATAATAGTGATCAGAAAAGATTTGGATAGGATAATTACACTATTGAAAAAGATTATAAAATAAAGCGACTTAAATGCAAATTAAGAAAATTAAAAAGATAAAATCTATTAAATAAACGCTATTACTATATTTAAAGTGATGAACGTTTAAAACTTAAAACTAAAAACTTATGTTTAAATAAAAATAACGTAAACGCACAAAATAAAAAGTGAAACTTATACAATATAAATCCTAAAAATATGAAAAATACATTTTTACAAACCTAATGATAAAAGAAAATTATTAGAAAAGAAAATTTATTTTTACAACTATTTAATTAATTATTATTAATTAAAAACTATTTTAAACTATTTAATAATACTCTAAAATAAAAGAAAATATGAAATAAGACTAGAAAAATAAAGTTAAGACTTAGAAAAATCTAAAATATGATAAAACTAATTTTAAAACTGAAAATATATTTTTTAGACTTTTTATGTATTTATTATTAATTTAAAACTATTTAAAACTAATTTAAATTATTAAAAATACCAAATAAAAGGAGAAAAATAGGGAAAAATACTTTTTAGGCTTTTTATATTTATCTAAACTTAAGAAAAATGAAAAATTATTTTTTTGAGACTTTTCTTAATTATTTGTATTTAAAGCTAATTAAAAAGGATTAAAAACTAATTTAAATTAAGAAAAATAGCAAAACAACTTGGAAAAATCTGAAAATTTCAGGAAAAGTCTAAAATAATATAAGGAATAAAGGAAAAATATAAAAACAAGGTGCTATGTGTGAGAAATAGGAACTGATGTGGAAGAGCTTATGAAATAAGCACTTTGAATAAGCTAGATGGGCACAACAAGCACCAAACTGAAATAGAAGGTCTAATAAGCTAAGATAACTAAAATGGAACAAGTTTCAACAAGCTAAAACCTCTGAATTGCAATTGAACAGATTTTAGAATATGAGCTTATGAACTAAAGACAGATTTCAGGTTCTCACTTTGGGCTTAGAAATAAGCACTAAAATAAGCTGGAAACTGAAAAGCAACAAATGGAACCTAGACTAGACCTGGATGAGAGCATGCAAACCAAAGATCAGACCCTAGTGAGCTAAGATGAGCTTTACACAAGCTCATCAAAGTCTGCACAAGTCCTGTGCAGACTTGATGCCCTGCACAGGACACTTAAGTCCACTTTAACAAGCTCTTTTGAGCTGATAGAAAAAATTGCAAAAATAAACTAAAATGCACATGAGAAAATAGACCAGGGGAATATTTTAAATCAACAAGAATCACTGAAATTGGCCAAGAAATGAGCTCAAGAAAATTCTCTCTAGATAGGCTCAATTCTGCTTTTGTGCATTTTGACTTTTTGAGCAAACATGAAATGTTAACTATATTGAGGTTTGATCATGATTTGTGAACTGAATAAGATGTATAATGATGAAATAACACTGATGTAAGCTAGACCTATGTATTTTAAACATGAAATGAGCTTTTGACTTAGCTAAAATTTAACAGATAAGCTGTAAGTATGGATTAAATAGGATTTTGACTTTTGGAACAAGCAGACACAAAAACTTGACTCAAATGAGTTCAATAGGACTTAAGAAGCATAACCCAACAGATATCTAGCACTGCAATGACCTAATAGACAGGTTAAATACATTAACCAAACACCCTTTAAAAACTGTTTTTGCCATAAAAACTGAGCTAAACTTTAAACTAGCTAATCTTAATGATTAAACTGAGTTCACAAGCCCTAATTACAACTATTTAGACATTTTAAAACTACAAATGATCACAGTTACAAGAGAGGCATGAAACTGCAAATACTGACTTGAAACTTGAAAAGGAAACAGATACTCACTTGTGTCCAGCTATGTTGCAAACCAAAACCAAAACTAGAACTACTTTAACCTAACTAGATCCAACCCAAAGAACCCTCTGCAACACCCTTTATCAGCTTCCATTCCAATTTTGAGCCTCAGTTGACTTTTATTGACCAAGGTACAAGATGGCTTAAAACTGAAGTTTGAGCTTTTAGAAAGCTTATAGAGACCTTATCTAAACTTTTTTAAGTCTAAAACAAGTAGCCAACAGCCTGGAAAGAAGTTTTTGAAACTGAAAATCTTAACAGTAAATATGGAACTTGAAACTTAAATAAAGACTTGAATTTATATTCAAAACACATTACAAAGCTTATTTAACTAAAATGTGATACAAAGAAACTGAATTACAACATTTTTAACTAAGTCTAAAACATTTAACTAAAAAACGACATTGAAGAAAAAAAATTAAAACTAGCTAGCTCTCTCTCCTTCTCTCTATCTCCTCTTTTATAGCTCCAAACTTCTCTCCCACTTGCTCTGAGATAATCCCACCACCATTGGATGAGTAAAATTCATCCTGGCCTTCCATTGGATTTTGGCGCCAAAGTCATCTTGAGCAGGTTTTTGGAATTAATGAGGTTGGTTGAGATAATTAAAAGTTTTGTTGTTTAGAGGGGGGTGGAGGGAACATAGCATGGAGTGGGAGTTGAAAAAGTGGCAAAACCATCTCTGGTTTTGAGGTAAACAGAGGGGGAAGAGGGGATGCTACAGTAGTAGCTGTTTTTGGGCGCGTATGGGTGGGTTGACCAGGTTTTGACCAAAGTGGTTAATAATAGGGGGTTCACAATTGTATTATGACAAGGGGTCCAGAATACTAGGCAGGCCAAATGAGGTTTAAGGGTTTTAAATTGGAGGGACTAAATATGTCAATTCTGAAACTCCAAGGACTTAGGCTGCCAATTCAGAAAAGTTATTCCAAGGGACCACAAGTGACAACCTTCAAAAGTATAAGGACTAATCCGTCTATCTACTTACTACCTAACTAAGAGAATGGTATTTACTGAGAGAAGTAGTACGAGGAGCTAGAGTGCCATTTTGCAATTTTCCAGGGGCCATTTCTGCCAATTTTGAAACTTGAAGGACCATTTTTGTAATTTTCTCAAACTTTTGATATTTTTCACCAAAGGACTAAATTTGACAACTTATGATTTTAAAAGGACCTTTGGTGACTTTTCTTTTGAAATTTTGACTCAGGGACTATTTTTGACAATTTTTGAAACCTGGGGGACTAAAACTGCAATTTTTGCAAATTTGATATGTTTTTCATCTGATTTTGATATTTTTGCATTTAAAACACATAAAACACTGATTTGTGATATTTTTATCATTTTGAAGCATTTTTGAGTGTTTTCAGATGATTTTGCAGTTTATATTGTACAAAAATGATGAGTATTTAGACACTCATCAATCCCCCACACTGAGATATTGCTAGTCCCTAGCAATGATTTGAGAAAACATAATGGATTTTAAACTCTTTACCAAAAGCCATTACTTCTGGAGTAGCCAAATGTTTCAGTTCAAGTAAGAACCATGGTACACCGATAACCATGTGATTTTGAGCAAACCACCAGCTTTCAACGGATTTGATTTTGTCTTTACCAGAAGCCGTACCCTTCTGGACTAGCCAACTCTTAGATAAATTATCAATATTATCTTTGGTGAGTCGATTACCAATTATGGATTTTCCACTGCCTTTACCACAAGCCATAACCTTGCGGGCTAGCCAACTCTTCACTTTTTAGGATATGGTGAGTTGAGAACCATACAATTTTGGGCAAATTGCAAGCCATATAAACGGATTTGAGAAATCTTTACCAAGAGCCGTTTGCTCCTGGATTAGCCAATCCTTTTGTCTTACAGACATGGCGGACTGATAACCAAATGAGAAAGTGTAAAACACTTACTCCAAAAAAAAAATTTTTGGCCAAAAACGGGGGAATTGGGTAGATAATATATGAAATTCGTGAGAATTCCCCCCCCCCCCCCCCCCACACTTAGAAATGAATATTGCCCTCAATATTCAAAGTACCGGCGGTTATGCCGAAACAAAGAACGTAAAAGGGAAATACTACGGCCATTATTTAGCAAGGATTTTTTTTTTTTTTTTTTTTTTTTTTTTCATAAAACTTATATATAACATGTGGGGCATCACCCCCACACTTAGGTGGTAGAAAGGGGTGAGAAGACAGAAATATGGGCGAAAACCCATATGGTGTGTGCTACTGTTTTTGATTTCCGAGTCGCTAGCTTGACTCGACCCCGAATTCATTGGTTCATGGGGAAGCAAAGTGGAAGAAACAATCTCCATCGGACTTTCATTCAAGATGTTTGGAAAAACATTTGAAGCACGAGAAAGTTCCACACCGATGAGATATACATAGAACCGGCTCAAAAATGATAATTGAAAATGCCGGGATCAAAGATAGTGTCCTCACTCCCGAAGGAGTGAAGAAGAGAGGAAGTCACCGAGTAGGTGAAGAAAAGAAAGAAAATCATGATAACAATCATGATTAGATCTTCTTCCTCGGGATTAAGTGCAGTTGCACTTATTTGGATTTTATTGGTTGAGCTCTTTGGTTTGGAAGGCATCTCGGTTGGGAGGGTGGGAAGATTTGTCATAACTATGCAAATTGAGATTCTCTCCCCCCGATCATGATTTTTGCCATCCACGCAATCATACTCCAGCGGAGATATGATATGAGTGAGTTCACCGGTGAACTCCTCATGAAGAATATACGGAGGTGGGACATGTGCGGTACTTCGTGGGCTATAAATATGCACCTCGTCCATTATAGTCTCCGTGTCAGACTCATCACTATCAAAGATTGGATTAACTGAATTTAGAGTAAATTCAGAATCGAATTCGAATAAGGGATTAGTGATAGTCGTATTAATTGTTGTGGAAACAACATGGTCAACATCCTCTTCTAAGTTGACGATCTCGGAATGTGGAAGTAATGCATCAATAAATTCTATGTCTTTAGAATATAAAGAATCGGCATCACTATAATCACTGTCAAAATCTGAGAAAGTCTCAACAAGATCATTTGTAAGAGGAGAAGACACATCACACTCATGGTCAAGAATTCCCTCAGACTCACTTGGGATCGGGATAAGGTTTTCAACATTAGACGATTCCGTTTCCGGAATAGTGCTGAGATGCTTATCCCCCATGGTGAGAGAGTCTTTGGGATCAAAAAATTTCAAAGAAATAGGATCATCGACCTCTTCCAAAAGGAATTCACTTCTCTCAACCGGCGTGAGTGAAGGGGAAGAGTCGGAAATGAAAGGCTCTGAAACGGGATTGGGATTGCCACTCGGAGCATCGACTTTATCGAAAACATATATAGCTCTTATGCTCTTCATATTCTCCTCTGCCAACAATTCTCCCATACTCTTTCCTTCTTCAACGGGAGTGGGATTGCCACTCGGAGTCGTAGATTCCTCATCAAAATCATCATCGTCGTCGTCATCATAATCGTACACGAGAGGTTTCCAATATTGGGAACTTACTCTAGCTGCTTGTTCTTCAGCATACGCTTTCTGACGAGACTCTTCTTTAACCAATTCTTTCAAATCTTTGAGTATATCTAGACAATTTTCGAGAAGTTCTTGAGGAATTTGCAGAGGTTCTGTTTGAATCGTTTGGTACTGTGGAGGTTGGTCATGATAAGAGTAGTCATAATTGTTACAAGGATTATGCTCATAGACAAGCGTGTTCCCTGTTTGACACTCAAAACTCGGGTGAGGACCTCCACAGTACTCACAAGAATATGTCTCCATCTCATAGTGCGGGGGTTGGTTGAGGAAATTAGTTGTTTCATTGTAGGGATTTTGGTCATAGACAAACCCGTTTCCCGGATTCACAATGCCACAACCGGGGCAATTTCCACCATTTTGAGGTCCCCCACACCATTCACAACCAAATTGGTGAGGATGAGACATAGAAAGAATCAAATGGATAGAGGGTAAAAGAAATGTAGAATCAAAAGATGCGAGAGGGTAAAGATGGATTTTTTTTGATTTTTGAAAAACATTTGCAAAAACAAAGAATGAAAATATTTTTGGGTTTTCTGATAACTTTACAAAAAACTTTTTTTACAAAAGATGGGATATGTGCAAGAATGGGTCTGAAAATGGCTAAACACACGCTAAAGCCTCCCCGGCAGCGGCGCCAAAATTTTGATCTGTGCTAAACAGTCAAGTCAAACAGACTTAAAACAGCTTAAACACAAATGCAATGAAGATCAGGGAATATAGTGGATTCCCGGGTCGTTAAGTCCCACGGAGACTCAATGGTGTGTACAACACTTGATCAGACGATAGATTGATCACTAATAATAATGATCAGAAAAGATTTGGATAGGATAATTACACTATTGAAAAAGATTATAAAATAAAGCGACTTAAATGCAAATTAAGAAAATTAAAAAGATAAAATCTATTAAATAAACGCTATCACTATATTTAAAGTGATGAACGTTTAAAACTTAAAACTAAAAACTTATGTTTAAATAAAAATAACGTAAACGCACAAAATAAAAAGTGAAACTTATACAATATAAATCCTAAAAATATGAAAAATACATTTTTACAAACCTAATGATAAAAGAAAATTATTAGAAAAGAAAATTTATTTTTACAACTATTTAATTAATTATTATTAATTAAAAACTATTTTAAACTATTTAATAATACTCTAAAATAAAAGAAAATATGAAATAAGACTAGAAAAATAAAGTTAAGACTTAGAAAAATCTAAAATATGATAAAACTAATTTTAAAACTGAAAATATATTTTTTAGACTTTTTATCTATTTATTATTAATTTAAAACTATTTAAAACTAATTTAAATTATTAAAAATACCAAATAAAAGGAGAAAAATAGGGAAAAATACTTTTTAGGCTTTTTATATTTATCTAAACTTAAGAAAAATGAAAAATTATTTTTTTGAGACTTTTCTTAATTATTTGTATTTAAAGCTAATTAAAAAGGATTAAAAACTAATTTAAATTAAGAAAAATAGCAAAACAACTTGGAAAAATCTGAAAATTTCAGGAAAAGTCTAAAATAATATAAGGAATAAAGGAAAAATATAAAAACAAGGTGCTATGTGTGAGAAATAGGAACTGATGTGGAAGAGCTTATGAAATAAGCACTTTGAATAAGCTAGATGGGCACAACAAGCACCAAATTGAAATAGAAGGTCTAATAAGCTAAGATAACTAAAATGGAACAAGTTTCAACAAGCTAAAACCTCTGAATTGCAATTGAACAGATTTTAGAATATGAGCTTATGAACTAAAGACAGATTTCAGGTTCTCACTTTGGGCTTAGAAATAAGCACTAAAATAAGCTGGAAACTGAAAAGCAACAAATGGAACCTAGACTAGACCTGGATGAGAGCATGCAAACCAAAGATCAGACCCTAGTGAGCTAAGATGAGCTTTACACAAGCTCATCAAAGTCTGCACAAGTCCTGTGCAGACTTGATGCCCTGCACAGGACACTTAAGTCCACTTTAACAAGCTCTTTTGAGCTGATAGAAAAAATTGCAAAAATAAACTAAAATGCACATGAGAAAATAGACCAGGGGAATATTTTAAATCAACAAGAATCACTGAAATTGGCCAAGAAATGAGCTCAAGAAAATTCTCTCTAGATGGGCTCAATTCTGCTTTTGTGCATTTTGACTTTTTGAGCAAACATGAAATGTTGACTATATTGAGGTTTGATCATGATTTGTGAACTGAATAAGATGTATAATGATGAAATAACACTGATGTAAGCTAGACCTATGTATTTTAAACATGAAATGAGCTTTTGACTTAGCTAAAATTTAACAGATAAGCTGTAAGTATGGATTAAATAGGATTTTGACTTTTGGAACTAGCAGACACAAAAACTTGACTCAAATGAGTTCAATAGGACTTAAGAAGCATAACCCAACAGATATCTAGCACTGCAATGACCTAATAGACAGGTTAAATACATTAACCAAACACCCTTTAAAAACTGTTTTTGCCATAAAAACTGAGCTAAACTTTAAACTAGCTAATCTTAATGATTAAACTGAGTTCACAAGCCCTAATTACAACTATTTAGACATTTTAAAACTACAAATGATCACAGTTACAAGAGAGGCATGAAACTGCAAATACTGACTTGAAACTTGAAAAGGAAACAGATACTCACTTGTGTCCAGCTATGTTGCAAACCAAAACCAAAACTAGAACTACTTTAACCTAACTAGATCCAACCCAAAGAACCCTCTGCAACACCCTTTATCAGCTTCCATTCCAATTTTGAGCCTCAGTTGACTTTTATTGACCAAGGTACAAGATGGCTTAAAACTGAAGTTTGAGCTTTTAGAAAGCTTATAGAGACCTTATCTAAACTTTTTTAAGTCTAAAACAAGTAGCCAGCAGCCTGGAAAGAAGTTTTTGAAACTGAAAATCTTAACAGTAAATATGGAACTTGAAACTTAAATAAAGACTTGAATTTATATTCAAAACACATTACAAAGCTTATTTAACTAAAATGTGATACAAAGAAACTTAATTACAACATTTTTAACTAAGTCTAAAACATTTAACTAAAAAACGACATTGAAGAAAAAAAATTAAAACTAGCTAGCTCTCTCTCCTTCTCTCTATCTCCTCTTTTATAGCTCCAAACTTCTCTCCCACTTGCTCTGAGATAATCCCACCACCATTGGATGAGTAAAATTCATCCTGGCCTTCCATTGGATTTTGGCGCCAAAGTCATCTTGAGCAGGTTTTTGGAATTAATGAGGTTGGTTGAGATAATTAAAAGTTTTGTTGTTTAGAGGGGGGTGGAGGGAACATAGCATGGAGTGGGAGTTGAAAAAGTGGCAAAACCATCTCTGGTTTTGAGGTAAACAGAGGGGGAAGAGGGGATGCTACAGTAGTAGCTGTTTTTGGGCGCGTATGGGTGGGTTGACCAGGTTTTGACCAAAGTGGTTAATAATAGGGGGTTCACAATTGTATTATGACAAGGGGTCCAGAATACTAGGCAGGCCAAATGAGGTTTAAGGGTTTTAAATTGGAGGGACTAAATATGTCAATTCTGAAACTCCAAGGACTTAGGCTGCCAATTCAGAAAAGTTATTCTAAGGGACCACAAGTGACAACCTTCAAAAGTATAAGGACCAAAATTGCCATTTTGCAATTTTCCAGGGGCCATTTCTGCCAATTTTGAAACTTGAAGGACCATTTTTGTAATTTTCTCAAACTTTTGATATTTTTCACCAAAGGACTAAATTTGACAACTTATGATTTTAAAAGGACCTTTGGTGACTTTTCTTTTGAAATTTTGACTCAGGGACTATTTTTGACAATTTTTGAAACCTGGGGGACTAAAACTGCAATTTTTGCAAATTTGATATGTTTTTCATCTGATTTTGATATTTTTGCATTTAAAACACATAAAACACTGATTTGTGATATTTTTATCATTTTGAAGCATTTTTGAGTGTTTTCAGATGATTTTGCAGTTTATATTGTACAAAAATGATGAGTATTTAGACACTCATCAGTTAACAAGAGTAGCAAACCAATCAAATTCTGCAGTTTTATCGTCATCAAGCCATGATACGACGTCATTCTGAGTCGTTTTCTTCTTCTGTTTTGAAGGTTTTGATGATGATTTTGGTTGCTGCACTTGTTTAGGTGAGGTGGGTTGTTGTCGGGGCTCAAGGACCTCTTCATCGTCACCACCCGTGTACTCAAAGTAGTCACCAGTTGTATGAGTCAGGGGTGGTAACTCGGAATCGTCCCGAGGTTTATCAGTAGAAGACCGAGGTGATGGAGACTTATGTTGAGAAGAAGTTCGATGTGGAGGAGGTGGCATAGATGTAGATTGACCAGACTGCTTCTGACGTTTAGGTGCAGAGTCCTTATCCTTATCATCGTCATCTCTTGGTCGTTTGGATTGAATGGCTGACTCCTTGCATGATGATCTGAGTTGATAGTCAAGTAGAATTTCGAAAAATTTAGCTTCATCTGAAGTAAACGTTCCAGATCTCTTTGACATTTGCATCACAAGTTTAGCGATTAACTCAGATTCAGAGAGATCAGCTTCTTTTGCCATTGTATGTTTGACCAATGCTACGATGTTAGGGGTGAGTTGTCTGGAAAATACTTCTTTTGTCACACTGGGGACAGTGTCGAGAAGAAACTTGTGGGTTTGTTCTCTTGCTGACTTCTCCAGTTCCTTTTGGACTTTTGGAACGATATCCTGAAGGTACTTTTGAGTGTAACCTTCAATCATTTCATTTAGTTCCCCCTGACGATGACTTCTCATGAATTCCTGAATAGCTTTCCTATCTTTCCGCATCTCGTCATTCTCATCATGTAAGTACTGCATTTGTTCAGCATACCAATTAAGTTTTCTTTGAAGCATGTCCTTCTTTCTAACTTGTTTGACAGCTTTCACAATTCTTGCATGTGTTTGAGAAATCCAAGATTTAGGTGGTTTCTTCACGGATTTGGATGATGATCTGGTTGACTTAGTTGATGGTGGTGGTGATGAATGAGATGAAGAGTCCGATGATGAGGAGACATGAGGAGACTTCATGTCCTTAGGAGTTTCTGAGGTTTTCTCCTTTGAGTGCGTAGGACTGTCGAGAAGAAACTTTGTATAATCATCCTCGTCATCCTTAGACTTTTCTTTCTCAGTTACCAGTTTCTCAAAATCATACTCAATAGTGTCTTCAACAGGCGGTTGTTGTTGCAGAAGAGTGGTGGCACCAGATCCCTTATCGGGTTGATTAACCGCATCAGGATCTGGAGAGGAGTGGGCAGCACCACTTGATCCTCCAGGGCCACCCATTTGATCTTTAGCAAATTCAGCGGCCTTTTGAATGTGTCGGACGTTGTGAAACTTTTTCCTGTATGATTTATCCAATTGCTCTTCTTCTTCTTCTTCAGAGCTCTCATCATAAGGTACAATAGCTGGAGTCTTCCCTTTTTCTTGGACAGCTGGAGGACTTGGAGGTTTTGTTACTGAGGCAGGTGTTTCGGTTGCAGTTGCAGAGTAATGAACCTCTTCATCTGTCTCAGTATCTTCAGAGCTCTCATCCCTAAGTTGTCTTTGAGGTTCAAGTGTGGGAATAGGTTCGGCTTCCTTTACGGGAATAATCCTTTTAGAAGGAGCTTTCCTTTTAGGAACCTTCCTTTGACTCACAGAACTTGTTGTGCTTCCTGCACTTCCTCTTCTGGTTCTCCTGACAGGTGTTCCAGAAGATTTTTCGTCAAGATGACCAACTTTGCCTTGTCTAACTGCTTCCAGATATCTCTTGTACGTTTCGAGCTTTCTGACATCTTCAGTTAGAAGGAAATCTGGCAATACAGCACCTTGTTTCTTTGTGGACGTTTCCTTGATTCTGACAGATAGAATAGGTTCCGTCAACATGTCGTGATTGTCGGGGTCATTGAGCCTCTTGGGAATATCAGGATGAAGTCCAAGTGCTCTCTGTATCAACAGTTTAGTATATCTGATGTAGGGAATCTTTGAGCCAAGTTTGTTGAGAAATGACATCATGTCATCCCAAATCAGAGCTTCAATAGCGATGTGTTTCATGTTGACGAATGCCCAAAATATTTGCAGTTCTATGAGCTTAGGATGCTCATAGCCGCTGTCACGACCATAAACAGACTTGGTGATGATCATGTAGAGTGTTCTCCATGGTTGAGGAATACTCTTAAGCTCTACATGAGAGTGCTTAGAGATTACTCCTGTAGCCTCGTCATAACCGATATTGATTAAGAATTGGAGAGTTAGCTCTTCAGCAGGTGTGGCATAAAGTTTGGTTGGATTGACTTCAGGAATAAGGAGAGCAGCCCTTAAGTCTGCAGGTGTAATAGTGACTTGTTTGTGGTTCAGAGTCACTGTCACAGCAGTCCTTCCTTTGACCCTTTCCATAGTATTCCAGAACTGTTGGATGTAGATCTCAGGAATGGTTGCAGAGTGAGTAAGCATGTTCTGATACAGATGAGTTCTCAGAATATCAATAGCAATAAGACATGAAGATTCAGAGCAAGTGAGGGTGTCAAAGTCAACACGGAGGTTGTTCTTTCCTATCTTCATTGGATAGCCATGAGGATAGATATCAGCAATGGAGAGAACTTCAGGTGCATTCACATTCATTTGTTCAGCCATGTCGTGATCTGAAATAACATTAGCCAAAAGAACCAACATATCGAAAGACATAATGTTAGTCAACAGAAGGTCTTATTGTCTAGTTATTGAATGTATAGTGTCAATGATTGTTACGAGTCCTAAGTCACTTGTATATTCAATAGTCCAATGATGTCGTGAAATGTTTCGTGAGTTAGTTAACTTTAAGTTTTAAAGTTTATGTTATCACTTATTGTTCACAGCATATTAGACGATTAAGTTTATTTGTGACATTATTGGATTCGTGACGTTATGATTAGTTTATTTACAAGTTTGTACACGTAACAAATCATCATGAAGGTCAATCCAGGGTTAAGCGTATTTATGGCAAAGTTATGCGTAGACAGGAATGATATATGCTTAGGCGTAAACTTACGCGTAGAATCCTAACTTACGCGTAAGAAATGTTACGCGTATGAAAAGGAGACCTTATGCGTAGAGCTTATGCGTAGACATATACTAACCTTACACGTAAGGCTACTCGTAAGAGTTGACCTTAAGCGTAGGGTCACTGTTTACGCATATCCTTCACAGGATACGCGTAGTCCATTGTAGAACCTTATGCGTAGAAGCTACGCGTAAGACTAATCTTACGCATAACAAGCTACGCGTAAGGTGATCCTTATGCGTAGATTAACAACAACCTTGATTCTGAAATTTACGTGTAGCAAGCCTGAAATAAAGTTTATCAAATCATCAAAGTTAACACAAAACATCATTTTATCACAGATTACAACATACTAGCTCATATTAACAGTTACGCGTAGAATACATACGCGTAGCCTAAACCCTAAATCTACGCGTATGGATTCTAGCCATAGATTATTCACTAAACATTTTCTGGTAGTTCAAAGACATGTTGTGAGCATGTAAGCCAAGTTGTAACACATAATTTGTTGAGAATCAAAAATACCCAAAGTTTATGAACTTTAAACCCTAGTTTCGAATTGATGACCAATTCGTGTTTCTGGGTGGTTATAGGCTTTGGAAATCATCAATTCATCATCATAAGAGCATAACACAACAATCTTTTTGACCAAATCACTTATCATTCGAAAATACCCAAATCGACTTTTAAACCCTAACTTTCAAAAATCATCAATTAGTGTTTCTGGGTGGAGTTTGATGGTTAACAAAGTATCATTGATGTATAGGAAACGTTTTGACACAAACCATGTAACCAAAAACTCACACACAATGATTATGTGTTCATACGCTTATGCGTAGAACACAAAATCACGCGTAACACACTTTTTAGCCGTTGGATTTGCGTGATATTAAAACCCTTAGCTTAAAACTATGTTTAGATCATTAAAACACTTACAATTTGATGATCAGAACAACGGATTTCTTGAATGAATCTTAGGTGTAGATGAGATTAGGTTTAGTAATAAATGTGAGTGAAAGAATTAGGTGAGAGGTGTTTTATTAAAGTTAACTTTAAACTTTTGGCAGTTTTAGTCCCTCCACCTTTGCCTTTTTCAAACCAAGCCATTTAACTTTCATTTTGGTTACCAAACGAAGATTTTAGGAAAGGAACATGACGACACTCCCCCTCGACTTGAGAAAATAATGAAAGGTTATGAATTTAGGTCCGAGGAGTGTCTTTGAACCAGAAAATATACCACCATTTGTAACATAATCAACCGAGATATGGTAACATGCAAGTACACAAATGTTTTGAAACAGTTAATGGATTATTTTCTCCCCCTCAACACTTTATCGGAAAAATACTGAATTTTGAAAGATTAAAGTGTTGACGGAAGAAATGTACTTGCCATGTTGAAAGAAAGATAGATTGGGAGAATATTTTTGTTGTTTTATCGGATTTTATATTTTTGTATTTTGTTTTTGAAAAATTTATTTACAAAAGATGTTTTGGTGTTTGACAGGTTTTTAAGACTGTTTTAAGAGGTCATCCAATTCCTCTTGAGTCAAACACCTCATACCAATTCGGTGGACCAACTCATTAAACCTGGCGGGAGGCAAGGCTTTGGTGAGTAGATCTGCCAATTGGTATTCAGTACCCACAAAGTATAATTCAACGGTACCCTGTTCCACATGGTCCTTGATGAAATGATAGCGTAGATCGATGTGCTTTGATTTCGAGTGCTGAACTGAGTTGCACGAGATTGCAATGGCACTCCGATTGTCGCAGTACATCGGGATTCTGTCAAATACATAACCATAGTCTTTGAGTTGTGTTCTCATCCAAATGACTTGAGCACAACACGCGGACATGGCTACATATTCTGCTTCAGTAGATGACAGCGATGTACAATCCTGCTTCTTTGATTGCCAAGACACCAGTTTATCACCGAGAAATTGTAGTGCTCCTGAAGTACTTTTCCTTGAGTCTAGGCATCATGCGTGATCAGCGTCTGAAAAAGCGATTAGTTCAAAACCAGAATCCTTCGGATACCAGATCCCCAAATTAATGGTTCCCTTGATGTATCGGAGGATTCTTTTAGCCTCAGAGAGGTGGGTTTCAGTTGGTCGCGACTGATAACGGGAGCATAGATAAACAGCAAAGACAATATCAGGTCTGCTAGCTGTTAGATACATGAGAGACCCAATAATACTTCGGTATTTGGTAGGGTCAACCAATTTCCCATGTAAATCAGCATCTAATTTCTTGGTATGAGCCATTGGTGTGGCATAAGTATCACAGGTATTCATTCCAAATTTGTTTAACAATTCAAGGGCATATTTGGACTGACTCAGAAAAATACCACGGGGTGATTGATGAACTTGCAGTCCTAGAAAGAACGTAAGTTCACCCATCATGGACATTTCAAAATTTTTCTTCATGAGTTTTGCAAAAGCGATTGAAAACTTTTTATGTGTTGACCCAAAAATGATGTCATCCACGTAAATTTGAACAATTAAGATGTGTGCCCCGTGATATTGTATAAAAAAAGTTGGGTCAACCGAGCCTTTGGTGAAATTATTGGCAATGAGGAAAGATGATAGCTTATCGTACCATGCCCGAGGGGCTTGTTTGAGACCATAAAGAGCTTTGTTCAGTTTGTAGACATGGTTCGGGAACTCAGGATCAACGAATCCGTCTGGTTGGCTGACATAGACCGTTTCTTTAAGTTGTCCATTGAGAAACGCCGTTTTGACATCCATCTGATAGACCGTCATGTTCATATGAGCCGCGAACGCGAGAAATATCCGAACAGCCTCAAGACGAGCAACCGGAGCAAAAGATTCTTCAAAGTCTATTCCTTCTTCCTGACGATAACCCTTAGCAACTAGACGTGACTTGTTTCGGATGACGTTCCCTTCAGCATCCAATTTGTTTTTCCAAATCCATTTTAGACCAATGACGTAGACCCCTGTTGGTCTTTCAACCATTTCCCATACTTCAAGACGTTTGAATTGGTTGAGTTCTTCTTGCATGGATTCAATCCAGTTGTCTTTTGTCATTGCGTCTTTAATGTTTTTAGGTTCAGATTGGCAGACAGTGAGTGCATAAATGTAGTGTTCACCATCTGAGTGAAGACGTTGTCTCGTAACGACTGGTTGATTCGGGTTGCCAATAATATTAGCCAGAGGATGGTCTTTAGTCCATCTATGTGAAGAGGGTTGATGTTGGTATACATTGTGCAGATTCTGAGGATTCAAATGGTTTGTAGAAGATTCCGCGACATCTGGTGCAGCAGTCTCATTGGCAAACGGGTTGAAGAACGCATTTGGATCAAAATCTGCAGGTGGGGGTACTTCATTCAGAATATCATCAGCTGGTTCATCATTGTTGGAAGCGGTGTGTTCAACTGTTGTGTTGGAGTCAATTGGTGTAGGTGCATCTTCAACAGTAGTTGTTGTAGCAGGTGTATCAGGTATAGGAATATTATCAGGTTGTGCAGCGGAAACAGCGGATACACCAGGAGCACGTTCATCAATATCGTCACAGAACAGAGGAGCAAATAACCTTTCCATTTGTTGACGAGTTAGCTGAGGGCTTTCTTCAGTTGATGATGGGGGTTGAGGGAAGTTTAAACGGTTGTGACCGGGTTCTAAGCTGTTATACTCAGAAGCCATTTCCGTGAGTTCATCGAAATGAGCATGAATCGTTTCCATTACCTCCTTAGTTCGACGATTCCAGATTCGGAAACCTTTAGAATTGGCACAGTATCCAATAAAGACTCCAATATCAGCTTTTGCTTTGAGCTTTCCAAAATCATCACGATCATTATTCGGATAGCAAAGGGACCCAAATACATGAAAGTGTTTGAGGTTCGGTTTATAGTTGTGGACAAGCTCAAAAGGTGTTTTGTTGTGGCGTTTTGTGATCATGGAACTGTTTTGAGTATAGCATGCAGTAGATACAGCTTCTGCCCATAAGTAATCTGGAAGTTTAGCATTGATTAACATTGTTCTTGCAGCTTCCACTAACGTTCGGTTTCGTCTTTCAACAACTCCGTTTTGTTCAGGTGTCCGTGCAATAGATGTTTGATGCTGAATTCCCACTTTCTCATAAAATTCACGAAGGGTTTTGTTAACAAATTCAGTTCCTTTGTCTGTTCTGATGATTCTGACGGTGTTGCGGAGCTGAACCTGTATCTTTGTGAGAAAGGTGATGATCATTTGTGGAGCTTGGTCTTTGCTACGAAGAAAGTAGACCCAAGTCCATCGTGAGTAGTCATCAACAATTACTAAGATGTAGCGTTTGCCGTTGATCGTTTGCACACGCATCGGGCCACACAAATCCATGTGAAGAAGATGAAGCACATGCTGAGAGCTGTGTTCCACCTTTGAAGGAAAATGAGCACGAGTGCTTTTCCCTTGTTCACAGGCTGAGCAAAGGTGATCTTTTGAATACCGGAATCGTGGGAGTCCTTCAACTAGTTTGTGTCGAGCAAGGTTGGTGATGGTTTGAAAGTTTAGATGTGAGAGACGACGGTGCCATAGCCAGGATTTTGTTGATGTTGCCTTAGAAAGTAAGCAGATGGGAGAGGAAGCAACCATGTCTTGCATAGGGATAGTGTAGAGACTAGAATTACGCGAGCCAGACATAAGGTCGTTTCCTTGTAGATCACGAATGAAACAAGTTTTCTCCCTGAAAGCAACCTCCAAATCTCCATCACAAAATTGACCTACTGAAAACAGATTGTGACCGAGGCCTTCTACATAGTAAACCCTGCTGATTTCGATGTTCCCATTAACATAATCTCCGTAGCCCATGATGGCTGCAAAGTGATCGTTCCCGAATCTGACAGTGCCAATGAACTTTGCAATAAAGTTTGATAACAGTTTAAGGTTGCCTGTCATGTGTCGGGAACATCCGCTATCAACAATCCAGAGAATGATCTGTATCACCTGTATTACACACAGACGAAACAGATGGAATAGAAGTAGATGTGGAACCCGAAATGTTAGAGGGTTCCGAAGCAGATATTTTAGACATACACACATTGAGAATTTTAGGCATCCACTTAAATCCTAGTGTGTTATATATCCATTTCTGCCATCTATAACTACTCTTCGCTTTAGTCTTAGTGAAAGCACTAGGTGGTACTACATTCTTAGGAGGTGAAGCGGTAGCTACTGTGATAGCAATTGTTGCCTTAGAATCTAAAGAAGGTGGTTTACCAAGCACAGACTTAGAATGATTAGTGGGCCTAGAGGTATTCCGATTCTTAGGATTCCGTAATCTAGAGATTATAGCTTTAGCAACACATTTGTCATGACAATCAGAATTCATACTCTTTCGACAAATATCACAAGGTGCATCAGACTGAATATCAAAGGTACTTAACGGTTTAGCATTCGTTACATCACTATTTCTATTACATTTGCCAGACGCAACATCTATAGTGGAAGTAACATGAGTTTTATTCAGAGTCCTAGGGTGTTCTTCTACTTTAGCATTCCTTATTGATCTTTTCTTAGGTCGCAACTTCCTATTCTTCGTTTGAGTGCTCCTAGGCTGTGAAGTGCGGACGTTTGGAAAAGATGCAACTATTCCTGTTTCAGTAGAGGGAAACACATTAGCAACTTGTGATTTGGCAGTGGGAATTCTTGGTTCACGATTACTAAGTGTGACTGGTGCTAATCTCTTAATCACAGTAGGCGGGAGTAGTTCATACTTTCCTAACATTTCCCGTAACTTAGAGATTGTGTGAATCAGATCTTGATTTTCAGAACGAATATTACCAGCAAAATTCATGACTTCTCTAGTGTGAGCAAGATAGTGATCAAGTTCATTAGATGCTTCATCTCGAGTCTTTTTGAGTAAATCAAATATGACACCATATTCCTGTTTAACTTTTAAAAGTTCTTGTTCATATTTTGAAATTTGACTTTTCAAAGACACGTTTTGATCATCCAGTTGCTCAATTTTAGGATCAGAAGATTTTGCACTCAATTGAGCGATTTTCTTTTGAAAACTAAGTTGATGGTTGTGAATATCTTTTTCACACCATTGAAGCCGACATTTTGCATTGTAAATTTCCGTGTGTAATCGTTTATTTTCTGCTTTTAAAGACTCGATCTGAAGCACATTATCGGTGTTCTCAACAGTAACAACAGTTTCAACAATATCAGCAGAGATATGATCAGATGCATATGGCAACGAATATAATAGCACAACATTATGGATATCAACACAGATAACATCTTCCAAGAGTCGATCAACATCTTTTCTCAACAGTTTCTTTTTGCGTTTTGTGTTAGTGATAGATGTTTCTGTTTTCTCGAAAACGTTTTTCATTACCCCAAGTTCCTTATGAAAATCCTTTTCCCAGGCAATTGCACAACTTTTCAAGTTTTTAACATTAGGTAAAAGATTTTTCTGAAAGATGTCTCTTTGTTCTCGCGCCAGAGGCGATTGAAAATGTTCAACTTTGATTTCAGATCGATATTCTATCTCATGTTGTAAAATTTTGAGGTCAGCCATGAAAATGTCAAAATATCGAAGAAATTTTCGATTTTCAGGTTGTGAGTTTACTTCGCTAATGGAAGGTAAAGGACCATAAGTTTGTGCAAAGACTGTTTTGGGATTAACAATAGAAGACTCGGGTGTTTTGATGATAACCCTTGGTGTGTTAGAAGAATCCGTTGGTGTGACGAAAGTGACCGCGTTTTTATAATTAAAAGGTTTGTTGTAAACAACATTTTTTAATTTTGATCGACTCTCGTCTTCTGCATCTAATTCCTCTTGACGATGATATTCAACAACACTCATGACAGTATTATCAATTTTGTATTTTGCACTGGAAACTTCAGGAGTTGGTTTGAATGTTTTTAGTGAAAGCTTTGGTTTGTAATCAGCTAGATTTTTTCCATATCCATTTGGATTAGGTTTTAAGGTAAACTTTTCAATAGCTGTTACTGATTCACCATGTTTGTAAACAACAGTTTTAAACTCTTTAATTTTGTTTTGCAAACCGAGAATTTCTGCAAGAAGGTCATCTACCCGATTCGTTGAATGCTTTTTGTATGCGGAGAACTGTTTTTGACAATTTAACAACTCAGCCTTAGCTTTTTGATTTTCCAAGGTGAGAGCGTTAATTTGCTTTTTATGTTCATGTTTCAGTTGTTCTAATTCGGACAACAAAGCATTCTTCGAAGCGGCTAGATCACGCATCTGTCTCTCTAAATGTTTTTCGTTTTGATGAGATTTTGCAAAAGCGGCTTCAAAACCTTTTTCACGGTTTTCTTGAGTTTTGAAAAAGTTGAGTTGCATTTGTAAACATTCAAAATCCTTGGTTAGCAGTGCATTTTTACTTTTTAAGGATTGATTTAATGCATAACATTCCTCCATTTTGATTTTATGGTCTTGAATTAACCGAGCAAAATCCGGATGAGGCAACAGATCATCTTGTTCAACGTGAGTCTCAACATGATCATTCTTTAGATCCTCAAGTACGACCACGGAGTCAATTTGATTATCAAAGGAAACCATAAGGTCATCTTGATCGTCAAATGTAACTACAGGGTTAACTTGAAAATCATCAGACGAGAATGTAGAAGACTCATTTTGAACAGTCTGATCCGTGCCGGATTCAGATATTGGCGGAGATATTAGTTCAGATATGATGATGGTTTGTTCGGGTACCTGAGACAAGCCATCAGTGTCATACACTGGGTCTGAATCACTCATGTGCAGCTCATGCATATTAGCCATCAACATAACAGCTGCATTAGCCTGCAAGTCCTCCATATCATCATCTGAGTCTGCATCTGCCATAAAGCTCTGTTCTTTGTCTGTGAGAGATCCACCAGCTTCATCCTTGAGAGCCAAAAGTAAGGCCTCTTTGAAATAAGCACTGCCCCTAGTCCTTGGCTTTGGGCATGCATTAGCCAGGTGTCCCTTCTCATTGCAGTTGTAGCATCTAAGACCATTTAACCGATTCTGAGCATTTCCCTGTTCCACCACTTGAGCTCTGTTGTTATTCCTACCCACAGCATTAAACCCTTGACCACCGCCCATCTGACGACCATAATCACGATTCTGAACTTCAACACGTCCATTGTTCACAACAGCTTGAGTCCGTGTGTTAGATGAGGAACGAATACGATTGTTGGATTTGTTGGTGTAACGGCCGAAAGCATTAGCAATCATCACAAATCCTTGTTGCAATGCTTCGAACGGATCGATTTCCTCAGTAGCTTCACTGACATATGCTTGAGCATTGTTGCTGTATGGAACCAATTGATTTTGTTGAGGTTGAGGTTGTTGCTGTGATGGTGTGTTGGAAGCAGTTGGTTGAGTTGCTGGTTGAGAGGGATAATTCTGTTGAGCATACAAGGCAAGTTGTTGATTGTCCGGTTGTGACTGTTTAGCAATTTGAGCACGAAAAATCCTTTCCCGATCAACTTCCTTTTCATGAGGCTTCAAGTAATCGTACAACAATCCATAAGTAGAATGATGCATATTCTTCGCTTGACGGAGAAAAATGACATACTTCTCCCATTCTGGACCAAGACTACTCAGGAACTTAGTATTCACTGCAATTCTTGGCATGATGATGTTGTGTTTATCCAAATCATTGATGATATCTGAAAAACGATGATGATAGGACTCTAGTGTCTCTCCAGGTTCAATCATGAAGTATTCATAAGCCAAGTAAATTTTGGATTCCAAATCCTCCTGATTAAGTACAGATCCTTCCATAAGAAGACGAATATGATCCCACATTTTTTGTGCAGTCTTTTGAGCATCAACACTACGAAGAATTGGGTTTGGTAATCCTAAGAGGATGTATTCCATTGCAAGTTCATCAGCTTCATAGTGTAGAAGTTCTGTAGGATTTAAATCTGCAACAGTTGCAATGTTGGTTTGTTCGTCTCTTGGTGGAACAGCAGTTGGATCTCCGGGTACAATGACAGTAGGCATCTCAAATGGACCTTCCAAGATAACCTTCTTTAAGAACTTTCCATGTGGCTTCTTCAGATCACAGAACTTAAAGAACCTTATCACCCATTGATCGTAGTTTCCTGGAGTGAGCATTGGAGGTCTATCAAGTGATCCAGCTTCATGAATTGATTGTTGGCTGCTTAAAGCTTCACACATCTTAGCAAACCAAGTGGGTTCTTTCATAGTGGTCCGTGATGGATGTTGATTGAAATCGGTTGTGTAGGGTTGAACTTGAAGGCTTGGTTGTGGTTGAACCATTTGTGGTTGTGGAATTGCACCAAGTTGTGGAGTATGTTGCTGATTAAATTGTTGTTGATAAATGGCTTGTTGTTGATTCCATTGTTGATGTTGTGGAGTTAATTGTTGTTGTTGTTGATGATTATAAGTGTGAGGGAAATAGTTAGAGTATGGTGGTTGAGACATGATGATAAACTTGTGTGGTAAGATTGGATCTTTGTAGTCGAATGAACCTTTGTTGATGAAGTATCCTTAGGCGTAGGAAAGATAAGAACCAAGTAGCACTTATGCGTAAAAACACCAAAAGTTACGCGTAACAAAGAGGAGTTACGCGTAGGTTTTAGCTTACGCGTAAGTAGGATAAAAACACTAAAGTTAGGCGTAGACAAAAGTTAGGCGTAGAAAGTTAGGCGTAGGATTACCTTATGCGTAGACCGAAGTTTACGCGTAAAGTGAATCTTATGCGTAGAATTTCTACACGTAAGCTTATGCTTATGCGTAATTTTAGGGTTTTTGCCCAAATGATCTTTTACACTTCACAGTGCAAAAGATATCCAAAGTCGACGTATTTTCAGACTTATCCAAGTAAGAAAACACGGATTAAACCAGAAAATTGAAGATCAAACCAAGGAACAATCTTACGCGTAATATTAGGGTTTTGATACGCGTAGGATTACTCGTAACTTTGATTCTGCCCAAATGTGTTTCTAAACCAGTTTTTTGTTATGGAATAGCTTCAATAGTACCAAAAGAACACAAAAGTGTGAATTTTGATGTACCAAAACAGCTAAACAGGTTACGCGTAGAACGACACCCACGAACAAAAGCAAGCTTAAAAACGTAAATCCACGCGTAAAGTTTGAAACTTTTTGCCAAAAACAAGTATTTTAACACCTCAAAACATTGAAAGTACAAGAATCTTGGATTAAAAAGTGTAAAAAACGAGTTTTTAAGATAACCAAAGATAGCGTTATCTCTACGCGTAAGATCCAAAACCAAAACTTCAAAAAACAAACGAGTACACCCAACTATTTGGCGATTGATACCACTGTTAGGTCACTAGTTTTACAACACAAGCTTATAAAGAAAGAGATAAGGCGATTGAACAAGTAAACAAGCACACACACACACAATAGTATGAAACGGTTAGGCGTAATGTATGAGTGAAAGAATAACTTGAACAACCAACCCTCAAATGAGGGTTTACAAGAGTTTATATAGGCAAGGAGCTAGGGCAACACTCCCTCTCCTTCCCTATTCCTTATTGGGCTTGGGCCTCAGCTTATGGGCCTTCTACATAAGCTGGACCTTAAACAAACATAAAGGCCATAATAAAGCTACCTATTACATATGAAATATAAATACTTGAAATACTGTTTAGGAGTGATTCCAACAAAATCTAATAAAACAATTATAGATTTTATATAAACATATATATATCAAAAGATTCTATAAATCAAAGTAAAAACTGTTTCAAAGCTTGTTTATACTCATTTTTCTCATCCAATATTTTTGTAAAACATAAAATGACTTGATTTCATTATAAAAATTGATAAACATATTTATGGGTGATATATTGATTTAATGAGTTTAAATAACGATATAAAGTCTAAAAATGCTTAAGTGAATGAAATAAATATGAAAAACACTTATGAAAAAGTATAAAAATTATTTTTATACTTACTTGATAATAGTGGATAAATGATGAGAACAAGAACAAGTAAATCCGAACGATGCTCCAAAACTCGTTATAACTAATATTTAACCCGTAGATGATCGTATAACACTTGAACTAGTAAAAACCGGACCTTTCTTCTTGCTTTTTGATTTGGTTCGAACCACAAGGAGAGAAAGAAGTTGGTAAACTTTGGAAGTGAAATGAGAAGTATAACTAGTAAAATATCTAAGTAAATATATTATAAAATGTGTTTAGTACATGTAATAAATGAAAAATTTTCAAATGAATCAAGAGGGGGGGGGGGGGGGGAAGGTTGATGTGTAAGTGATTGGTAAACATGTTGATACTCACACCACAATTTTTTATACTTTCACCATAATTTATGCATGACAGTGTTGTACGTTGTGCTATGCAGCTTGTACAAAGAGGTGTAAGTATCAAATAAAATGGTGTGAGTATCAACACCCGATTGGTAAGGTGATGGTAAGTTTTGTCTAATATATTATATTTATATAAGTCATAATAATTAGATATTTATTAGTTATGTATTGAGTTATCTAGAAATAAATTTTAGTGGAACAAAATAAAGTGTAATGAAGTCATAAAAATTATAAAAATATAATTCGTATAAGTATTGTGTGTTTAAATAATTAGTGCTTAGTAATTACTTAATTTATCGTAAATATATATATTTAAGAAATATATATAATAAATGAATTTGAAACACCAAGTAAATTAATTATACAATTTTTGTAACATTGTAATGAGTGTAAAACTATATTAGGACCTTTATGGAGAGTATCGGGTGTATCGTTCATGCTCAAAAACCGTGTAAACGCGTATATTTATATAATCTTTATCTTTACTATATATAAAGCATTTAGGACTTTTATTTTTAGAAGTCTTAAAAATTTTAAGCTTACACACTTGCTATTATTAGTAATTTATGAAATTAAAATTTTAAAAACACACTAAATGCATATTAAATTATGACATTAAATTGGATGCATTTTACAATAATAAAATATAACTTATATAATGCATTTAATATGTTTATAGTTAAAATTACTAAATTTTTGAATTTGCATATATAAATCGTTAAACAATATTCATCAAAAAAACGTAAAATCAGAAAATCGTTAAACATAATTCGTCTTCGAATCCGCTGCTTTGCGCGGGTACCATGCTAGTTGTAACATATTGGATTTCATAAACACACTAAACCATAAGATCAAATAGGCGTTCAATATGATTCTAGAGAGAGAAAGTTAGAGGTTTAGGGAACTTTAGTGAGAGAAAGAAAAGTCTTATTATGAGCTCCAACTCTCTACCTTGGAAGGTAGAGAGTATTTATAGTCTTTACATAAATCGCCACCTATCGGGCTGTGGATCAGGCATACAGTGGGTAAAGACCCGTCCGTCCTCCACGGTGTTACTTAAACTAAATACTACTTAACTTATAATAATCTACGACTACGAGCTTTCTAACGATTACATATACTTGAGGTGACCGACTCTTTAATAACTGGATTTACTAAATCCTAACAATCTCCCCCTAAGGGAGGTCACCTCAAACACATATTAAACATACATTGAATACAAACAGATATTATATTAAAAGATTGTTCTGGCATTCTTGATGTAGTACTTTGTTCCGAAGCTCGTAGTCATTGATTCTTCTTATTGCATGTTTGGTTAATCCAAGTGGAGGTCTTTTACTGATCCACGTGATAATAATTTTGAGCCAGCTTTTGAGATCATCAGTTAACATTCATCTCTGAATTATCCATTGTGGAGTTGGTATTATGTGAAGATGTGAAAAACGGACAGACATGCTCACATTCTGGATCATGATATATTCTCATCAGAGTAGCGGAAGCTTTTGTTGATTCATGATATTGGCAGCAGCGTAGCAGAAGCATGGAGTGAAAATATCAGAGTCATTGATGCACTAATCATGATTTCTTTTGAGATGAATGTGTTGAGTGAGCATGCGGCTATGGATTGACCGCATCATTCTGATCAGCTGTAAACTTAGGGCGTACTTGCATAAAACATTTAGCAATAAAGCGCATGAAAGTGTCTTTGATCACTTTCGTTGAATTTGGGTACACGGCCCACGGTTCCCCGTTGATCAGTACAAGTACTGCTTGTGATCAGGTAAAATTCCGAAGAACTTCCTTGACAAGGTTTTGCAGTTGCTCTAGCTGTTCTCAAACCGGAACGTCTCAAAGAAGACAACACGGAGTGAGTGAACCAGCGAATAGAGATTCACTGATTGATGAAAAGAGATTTGAAAAACAATCGTGTATCGCACAATAGAAATTGTTTTTGCAATACAACGAAGGTTTTAATGAAAATCAATTATCAAGCATAAACACCTTTTGATTTGAAATATTCGAACACGGTCGAAGTGCTAAAGAAAAGAGTTTTTAAGCACAACGACCGGTTTTTCAAAGGTATCCGTCAATCCATAACCTGAACCAGGATTGATTCAAAAGATTGAATAGCCCCATTGTTTCTGTTCAGTTGTCACATGGTTGATCTATTGAATAGATCTCACATGCTACCCACTAGGAGCTTGTTTGATGTTGGCTCCAGAAGGCTTTCCATCTTCATTGTGAATATGTTTGCATATCACTCAGATGTTCTGGCAATACCACAAGGATAATGCGTAGGACTCAAGATATAATATCTCTTTCCACATTGTGTGAAACAGAGAGTCTTCATTGAAAGTGTCCTAATGAGATTTATTGATGATCTCGTGGCTCTAGACTCAATTTGTGCATATTTGGATCCTATATCGGAGACTAGGGAGAGGGTCTCCTTCTTCAATACCAACAATCTCTAAGAAAAAGTCGATAGATAATGTCGGTTCCCCGTGAGAATGAAACAAGTCCTTTTAAGAGGAACTTGAGTGGTTTGGGAAGTTGAAGTTCAGTGCGTCACTGGGTCCATGACGTCTTGTCTTCAATACCGATGTTACCTTGGTAACCACCAGTAGAAAATGAATTGAACCCGGTTTCTGCCCTAAGGTTGAATAATTGGAGGGCTATTTTTTTTCACCCTTTTCTCATTCAATTCTTTTTCAATCTTCAACCCCTTCAGTGCTTACCGAGACTTCATAGCTAGAACTTTGTTGGGATTATTCCAGTACTAGCTCAGTCTCAGTCTCAGTCCGTACTCTTCCCATATCTCATTTTTTCTCCTTTTTTCAATATACCTAAGGACTTCTACACTATCTAGTGGATTGTCCCTGGGTAGATCCCTCCGGTTCTGGCGGATCATGGGAACAAATACCTAACCTTATTATCCTTATATCACCATACATAAAGTAAATTTGGTCGGTCTATTTGGTATTGTTCATCTTCCATTGGAACCAATTGAAAACCATTTGAAAATGAATCCAGATACTTGTGATATATTATCAAAGCATTTTGTACCTGAGTTGTTTTGATACTTTTAGAACAAGAGCTCCCCCTCAACATGTGCATCAAGTGTTTGAAATCGTTTTGCACACGGAGGCAAGAGAAAGAATTAACTTCTTTAATTACCATTTTCTAAAAGATATCAACATCACTTCCCTGATCAAAACAAGTAGATAAAGCATATAAGGGAAGGATGAGGTTTTCATAAACTTGCTCCCCCTCAATATGTGCCTTGAGGTTTGAAAGAGTTTTGCACATACAAGAGGGAACCTGCACATTGATATAAATTGATCACGTTTCAGATCTTTGTGGTTTAAGATAGATGCTCCCCCTCAACATGTGCATGGAAAATTTGAAATCGTTTGGCACATGTGGGAAGGAGAGCTTGTACATCCTTATAAAACCATTTACCGAATTATCAGATTAAATCCAATTTAAATCACAAATTCTACCCCGATCACAATTATCAAATCATTTGAGATTTGTGATCTCTGTAGATTTAAATTGATTTTGAAAGCTTTTAAGGAGAATTGTGACTTGATTATGAAAGCGTTTTATCTGATAAGGATCGGATTTTAAGACTTCAAACTCCATTGAATAAACATGCATGATTATCTTTTGAAAACAATTGTATGACAAATAACTTTTTGATTTAATTGAAATCATTCTCCCCCTCAATCAATGACATAAGTTGTTGATTGAGAGATAGATATTTTGACAAACTTTTAAGTCCAGATGATTATCAAAAATAGAGTCCGAGTTATTTTTCAAAATTACTAGTTTTTATAAGATAGTGAGGATTAGTTTAAAGAATCAGAGCAAGAATTTTGAAAAACCAAGATAAAGCATGGCTCTGTTCTATCTTTGAAAAGCGGGTTACTGCCTGAAATGACAATAAACCATTTTTTTTCTCTTTCTCCCAATTTTTTTTTTCTTTTTTTTTTTTTTTTTTTTTTAATTTGAACAACATCTAAAGTCCCGTGTCATTCTTTGAATGACAACATTAAGACCGCAGATATTATCGAATCGAGAGAAACATGACAAAATGACAATATTTTTTGAGGATTTTTCGAATTTTTCAAATTTTTATGGATTTTGAAAGTTTTATATTTTTCTATTTGATTTTTTAAGGTTTTATAATTTTGTATTTTGTTTTTCGAAAAAATATTTACAGGGGATAGATGAAGGAAACCTTTTACTCCTCTTCTTCCACTTGAAGACGTTTGAGTGTTTCTGGTTGTAGGCTCTTAAGACCCAGTCGTGGAAGAATAAACTCAAAACGTTCTCTAGGAAGAGCTTTGGTGAAGATGTCTGCTAACTGGTATTCAGTCCTCACAAAGTAAAGTTCCACCACACCGTTTTCAACTTGCTCCCTGATGAAATGATGTAGAATGTCGATGTGCTTTGCTCTTGAGTGTTGTACGTTGTTGCATGAGAGAGCAATAGCACTTTTATTATCACAGTACAGAGGGATTTTGTTGAATTCAAAGCCATAGTCAGATAATTGGGATCTCATCCATAGGATTTGAGCACAACAAGATGACATGGCTATGTATTCCGCCTCTGTAGAGGAAATAGAAGTACTCATTTGCTTCTTTGAAGACCAACTCACAAGCTTATCACCCAAAAACTGAGCACCTCCAGAAGTACTTCGACGAGTATCTTGACATCCTGCATGGTCAGCATCTGCATAGGCTGTTAGTGACATACCGGTGTCTTTCGGGTACCCAAGTCCCAGATTTATGGTACCTTGGAGATACCGAAAGACCCGTTTAACTGCTTCAAGGTGCTTTTTAGTAGGCTTAGCCTGGTATCTGGCACACATGCACACAGCGAACAAGATGTTTGGTCTACTAGCTGTGAGGTACATCAGGGATCCAATCATACTCCGATATTTTGTTTGATCTACCATGATCCCTGAGTGGTCCTCATCAAATTTAGTACGCTCTATCATGGGAGTGTCAACAGGGTCACTTGAATCAAATCCAAATTTCTTTAAAATCTCATTTGCATATTTAGATTGATTTATGAAAATGCCTCCGGGACTTTGTGAAATTTGTTATCCCAAGAAAAATGACATTTGTCCCATCATTGACATTTGAAATTTAGAACCCATTTCATTTGAAAAATGGTCACACTCATTGGGGTCAGTCGAGGCAAAGATGATATCATCAACATAAATTTAACATGAATTAAATGTTTGCCTGACTTCCTGGTGAACAATGTTGGATCAACTGCTCCTTTGCTGAATCCAGTAGATAGAAGAAACTTTGATAGTGTATCATACCATGTCCTTGGAGCTTTCTTTAAACCGTAAAGAGCCTTCTTCAAATGATAGACGTGAGTAGGATGCTCTGGATTCACAAAGCCTTCAGGTTGGCTGACGTAGACGACTTCTTTAAGATCTCCGTTCAGAAATGCCGTCTTTACATCCATCTGATAGACTACCATGTTCTTACTAGCAGCATTAGCCAAGAAGATTCTGATTGCCTCGATACGAGCAACAGGAGCAAATGATTCTTCAAAGTCAATACCCTCCTCTTGACGGTATCCTTTAGCAACCAATCGAGCCTTGTTCTTTAAGACATCACCATGCTCATCAAGTTTCACTTTGAAGATCCATTTTAGAGCAATGATCATAGCACAATCTGGAGCAGGTACTAATTCCCATACATCAAGTCGATCAAACTCATGAATTTCTTCTTGCATGGCATTGAACCAGCTGTCTTCATTCATGGCGGTTTTAACATCTTTTGGTTCGATCTTAGAGAGTACGGAGTTGAAGAAGCACCATAAGGCATCGGTTGCAAGTTGTTTCCGTGCTGATACTGGACGAGAGGGATTTCCAATGATGTTGTCTAATGGATGATCGTGAGTCCATTTTCTAAGGTGTTCATGTGGCAGTTGTTGAGGGACTGAGGTAGCAGAGTCGATGTCTCCTGAAGAAGATGGTTCTGATGATGATTCAGGAGCAAATATGTTTTCAAATGGAGCATCTTCAGGAGTAGCAAAGGGATTAACTTCATCATTGATGCCAGAAACAGTTCCATGATGTACATTCGAATATTGATGATTTGTTGATGAGACTGAGTTATCAGCAGCAGGCGCTTCTTGACTTAATGATATTGAGACTGAAGGATTGACTTCATTCTCAGGGATATGAGCAGCCTCTGTTGTGGGAATTGACAGTTCATTAACACTTGGCTTATAGTGTTCATCAAACATCGGATCAAACAATTTCTTCAAATCATCTTCAGTTGGAGGTACATATGGAGTAGCTGGAGAGGAGTTTGGTACAAGGGATGAACCAATGGGACTGTTTTGAAGTGCGGGTCCAGAACTGGGTTGTCCAGGAGCCATTTGACCGGTCAGCTCATCGAACGTAACGTGAATTGTTTCCATGATATTTCGGGCTCTCTTGTTGTAGATTCGGTAACCCTTCTTGTTAGGTGCATACCCAACAAAAACTCCAATATCTGCCTTTGCTCTTAATTTACCTAAATCTTGACCATCATTTGTTGGATAGCACAAAGAACCAAACACACGAAGGTAGGAGAGATCAGGTTTTCGTTGATGAACAAGTTCATATGGAGTTTTTCCATGAGAGGTGTGTATAAGGGAACAATTTTGGGTGTAGCATGCAGTGGCAATGGCTTCAGCCCATAGAAACATTGGAACCTTCGAATAGATAAGCATTGTTCTTGCGGCTTCTACAAGAGTTCGATTTCGTCTTTCAACTACACCGTTCTGTTGAGGAGTTCGTGGAACACTTCTTTGATGACTGATTCCAACACTTTCATAAAACTGAATTAAGTCTTTGTTGACAAACTCTGTGCCATTGTCTGTTATAACAATTCTGACTGTATTGTTGAGTCGAACCTGAAGCTGTTTGATTAGTTTGATGATGACATCTGGAGTTTCATCCTTTGTCCTCAAAAACTTTACCCAAGTAAATCGAGAGTAGTCATCAACAACTACTAGAATGTATTTCTTCCCATTTATCGTTTGCACTCTCATTGGTCCGCACAGATCCATATGAAGGGTATGAAGAACTTCTATTACAGAATTTGTGGGTTTTGGTTTGTGGGCATATTTCGTGCTTTTACCCAATTGGCAAGCTGAACAAAGATGATCTTTTTCATATTTTAATCTGGGTAAGCCTCTGACAAGATCCTTTCTGGAAAGGTTGTTTATGGTGCCGAAGTTCAAGTGATTGAGACGACGATGCCATAACCAAGACTTTGTTTTAGAATCCTTTGATAGCAAACAGATTGGAGAGGACTTCATCATGTCATCGATAGAGACGGTGTATAGGTTAGAACCTCGAGTACCTCTTAATAATTCTACACCGTCAAGTTCTCTAACGAAGCAAGTATGTTTTCTAAAAGCCACTTCTAGATCGGAATCACAGAATTGACCAACAGAGAACAGATTGTGACCAAGACCTTCCACATAATATACCCTGGAAATCACACTTTTACCAACCACATAATCTCCATAACCCATAATAGCTCCAAAATGGTCGTTCCCAAATCTAACTGTCCCAATGAATTTACTCACGAAGTTCATGAGCCGCGAGTGGTCTCCAGTCATATGCTTGGAACAGCCTGAGTCCAGGTACCACAGAACGATTTGAACGATCTGCAGTTGAACACAGACAAGAATGGATAACTGGATAATTGGGATCCCCATGCAAGAATGGGTTCCATTTGGTTAGTAACAGTGATTGGAACACCCACATCAGAAATAGAAACATTCATATCAGAAATTGAATCAATGGAGTTATTATGAATAGATGCAGTACTAGTGTCTGTATTTGCCCTATTTAAAGTATGTTCACTTCTTAAGGGAATAGTTCTACCAGTAGTCATCCATTTTCTAGTGGGCATTGTCTGATTAACCTTATGGCCAACAGGTATCCATTGATAACCTATCTTACTAAATGTTCTTCCTGTGGGCTTCCACTGTTTTCTAACTTTCTTTAGCCTTTGCCTTTTTGCCTTCTTAGCATGATATTTTGCTTTAACAATGTTAACTGGAGATTTGACAGCTTTAGACAAAACATTCACACCACATTCATGATTAGTAACAGAATTCAAGCAGACATCATTACAAGGTTTGCAAATAGTATCAGAATTCGAATTAATTACAGTACGCCTATGGCAAATACTAGAATCAACACGATTCATTTTATTCGGCTCAAACTTAAAGTTCCTAGGTTGGTCTTCTACTCTCTTCCAATGCACATTCTTAGCTTGCGAGGTCCTATCATTCCTTGTATTGTCTTGAGACTTTGACCTGCTTGCTTTAATGTCACTGATTACTCCTGTAGAGGGAATGAGAACATTAGTTGGTTTTGCTACTCTTTGTATCTCCTGTTTAGATATGCTGGGATTTGTACTCCTAGAAGGCACACTAGAGTTCGCTTTCTTAGCACTAACAGATCTGGAATCTGAACTACTTGAAGGCACACTAAGGTTCACATTCATAACATTGGGGATTGAATGGATTTTATGCTTGACACTAGGCATAGAACAAGGAATCAAAGGATTAACTCTCTCACCTAAGGACTTAGGGCATATTGTGATTAAGCATTCTAGAAGTTCTTGAGATCGTTCGGCATATAAGCATGCATGCCCAGTTGCATTATCAAGTGGTTTCTCTAACTTATCTTCTTCAACAATCTCACGGAGATATTCTAGACAATCCTTAAGGTATGAGAAATATGTTTGAATTGCAAGTTTGTTATTCCTAAGATGAGGGGGAACATATTTCACAGACAAAGCATATTTATTACAAGAGTGAACCTTTGATACACCATTCTCCCCATTGGTCATTGGCATTTTCCCTTTTACCTGGCTCTTCAGATTCTCAATTTCCTTTTGCAATGAAGCTATTTGTTCGTTATTTTTGTTACGAGTGACCTTTATTGATTCAAATAACTCATTGAAATGACGTTTAACCTTTTCATTTTCTTCTAGAAAACTTTCGTTTTCCTTTTGTAATGCATTTACTAAGTTTTGAAGATGAAACGTTTGAGAATTCTGAGAATCTAAAGGAGGAGGCATTTGGGAACCAGTCACATTGTTCTTTTGACCATTTAATTGAGAGATTTGGGCTTTCAACTTTCTGATCGTGTTACAATGAGCTTGAATCTGTTCATCACGTTTGTTGATTTGAAAAATTGCATCAAACTCTGGAGCATCTGAGGATGTCTTGATATTTGAAGTTTTGACATTTTCTTTAAGATGTTGATATTTTAGTTGTAAATTAAAATGCTCAACCTCTAGTTTAGAAAAATGTTTAACCAAATTGTCGTGATCATCCAGTTCAATTTTCTCATTTAGTTTAGAATTAGTCTTTTCAAGCTCAATGACACGATCATGGGAGACTTTCAGGGCAACAGATAATTCATGAAATTGAGAAGCATTAATGGAACAATTTGTAGCAGTGAAAAACACATCTTGAGCAACACATTCAGTAATAAGAGTCTCATTCAATGTATGCAAGTTCTTCCTCTCAATCTCATTATATTTTAGTGCTCGCTCATAGTCACTAACCTCAACTATCATTGCATCAAATTCCTTTTCCATTTCTTTAATGTCTAAATTCACTAGAAATGATCCAAATGATGCAAAAACCACTAAACTTTTTCAAACTCTAAAACCACTTAAAAGTCACTAGAAATCCAAAGATATGTAAGAGATGATCAAACCATGGCTCTTGATACCATTTGTAACATATTGGATTTCATAAACACACTAAACCATAAGATCAAATAGGCGTTCAATATGATTCTAGAGAGAGAAAGTTAGAGGTTTAGGGAACTTTAGTGAGAGAAAGAAAAGTCTTATTATGAGCTCCAACTCTCTACCTTGGAAGGTAGAGAGTATTTATAGTCTTTACATAAATCGTCACCTATCGGGCTGTGGATCAGGCATACAGTGGGTAAAGACCCGTCCGTCCTCCACGGTGTTACTTAAACTAAATACTACTTAACTTATAATAATCTACGACTACGAGCTTTCTAACGATTACATATACTTGAGGTGACCGACTCTTTAATAACTGGATTTACTAAATCCTAACACTAGTAAATATAAATGGATAAATATGCGAACATGTGAATGACCTAAAAATACACGGATTGTCACAACTGCCATATGATTTTTTTCTTATATTCTAAAGTAAAACAGTTTTCAAATTTTGTTGAGTTTCACTTTTGGCACTTATGATGACATTGTTGTTTATTGATCACTTATTACTTATATAATTGAAAGGTCAGATAAGGATTTAAAACGTATATTTTTAGGGGGTCATTTAAGCCCTAAACTAATGTATTTATGATCAAATATTTTCTAAATTCGCTCCTTTTCACTTTTTTGGTTCTTTGGAAGCAAAAGCTGAAAATCATGCATATTTGGATGAAAAAGGATGAAAATGTGAAGAAAACGACCAAGTCTGGAAAAAGGCACCAGACGGCGTCACAAACTACAAGATGACGTCGTCACTTGCAAATAAAAGTATCAAAACATCTCAGATTTTACTAGAGACGGGTCAGTGAAAAGTTGAAGAAATAACAAGTGACGGAGCTGAGATTCTCTGTGAAATTATAAGGTGACGGCCTAAGAAAATAAATAAGCGACAACGTCAAAGTATCCAGGATGGCGTTTGAAGGCATAAATCGACCCCGTTACAAGACTGACTTGGATGAGACGAAACCCTAATGGCGGCGACTTGACGGCGTTACAATTATAAAGTGACGCCGTCGCTTGTGTAATCCTAAATATAGTTTTAGAATTTTCAGCATTAAGTGTACACACTTGGAGAGAAAGTTGGTGTACGGATTTTTTAGGGTTTTTTTTACAGTAGCTTAGGGTTTTAATGCCCTCATTCAACAAGAGATAAGTCTCTTGATTACATCTATCATTATGTTTAATTCATGCTTAATTATGTTTACTTGTTTCATTATCTTTTCCATGTCTAGCTAATTTAATATAGTTTTTTCTTAGATCTAATGAAACTTAGTTGTTAACTATTGATTGTCGTCTCTTGTTTAAGTGGTTGTTACACTTTAGGTTAGGAAAACTTGCTTCTTCCTTTAATGTTGCGAGCTTGAACATCCTAAAAAACGTATTCATGTCCTAGAGTGCACTAGTAGACTTCTCATTGTGTGTATTGCGTGAATTGCGATTGTTAATTCAATGCATTCATAGTAATAGGGCATTTGGCACCTCTTTAGTTTTATAATAAGTTTTTCCATCTTAAAAGGTCCGTTGATTACTCGTTTCTCCATGAAATAACGGGTTTCTTGGCTCTAAAATTATCTAATCGGAATCTAGTTTTCAAAATATAATCCTTATATCTTTCCTATACACCAATCATTCTGAAAAAATCGATTTAGGTACTGAGGTCAACGCTGACAAAATACTGGAAAGTATACTCAACTTGTTTTGGCCGTAGTTTACTCGTTATTTAGCGTCACGTCTCCATCCAACTCCCTAGATATAATTTAAGATGTCATGTAGCACTTTAATTCGTATCATTTTTAGCTTAAAAGCCTCTGGCTATTTCAATTTTACAGTTCCAAATCGTTACTAAGTTGCTGATCATATTCGGGTAAGTTAAAATATTGCAAGTATTAAAAATAGTATATCATTTTCAAAAATTCTAAAAACATTCAGGGGACATCTCAAGACATTTATGTAAGTGTACAAAAATTGTCCAAGCCTAGAAACATGTATACGGTAGGTTTAAAAATCAAAACTTCTAACAGATTTGTTGGGTCAGAAACTGTTTTTGTATAACTTAAGTTTTACCAACTTTTTCAACATCTCAAGTATATATAAGAGCTAATATGAACATGCAAGTGTATAATAAGTATGAAAATTCAGTAAATAAGAAGAGGAAAATGTTTCCTTACAAAGTGTTTTGGTGAATAAGTGATCAAGAACAATAATAAACTCGAGAACACAAAACCTAGTCTATAAAAGAAAATCACAAACAACCTTTTTACCTAAGCTTCCGAATCAATATATAACCCTTAAAACCCTTGCAAGACCCTTGTAAACTTTCAAGAAAAACTGGTGGAACCAAGATGAGCTTGGTGTAGTTTTATAGTGATTTTTGGTGAAAATGAACTAAAGCTTCAACCTAGGAACTAAAACCTTTCAACTCTAGATATAAAGAACTTAGTAAAAATCAAATGAATGGTATATTTTGGTGTGATGGTGGTTCAGCAATTGCAAGAGAAAAAGAAAGAATAAGTTGAAAATTTGAGAAGTATAGTTAGCTAATTTATACTACAAGAAAGGAAGGAAAGAAAATAACTAGCAAGACAAGATCCTTGATTTGTGAGAAAGTAGAGGAGAAGGGGGGGGGGGGGGGGGGTGGCCTATGGAAGAAAAATCAAATAGTTGGTGATCTTGTTGCTATAATAAAGGTTATAATGGTAGTTCGATCCCGATAATTAAAAACGCAAAGTTTTTAAAATACGATGACATAATATCGGGTAATGTAAAAATTCAAAACCTATAAAAATGTTATAACTTGTTAAAATAACCAATTTTAATATTTAAATTGTGACACGAGTTTATCGGGGTTTATAAACGTCATTAAAATTTAAACGTAGCTCGTAAATGCGTAAAACGTAAAAGGTGTCAAGTTTACGTAAAAATGAAAAAAGTAAAATATGACTTATAAAATATGTATGTAAAAAAACTAAAATGCATAAAATATGTAGACTAGGCATAGTCAGTTCAAATAAAATGTACATTTAACAACGTACGCGAGTGAACTTATCCGGTTACTCGTAGGAGTTAATTTCCTCGAAAATAAAATAATAAGTAAAAGTAGTTGACTAAATAATGACCTCAAAAATGTGAATTGTTACAATTGGTCATATAGAGACGTTGGAATGAAAAGACACACAAAAAGACATATTGAAGAAATAGTTGGAAAAGGCTCAAAGGATGGTCTACCACGTAAAAGAGGCAATAATTCTACGCCATAAATAGTATGAAGAATGGCATAATTGAGACGCAGCATATATGGCGTAGATCGGACTTTATATTTACGTCGTAGCTAAGAGGAAGTTTGGAGCAAATTCATGGCGTAGCGAATACATCATAGAGGGCCACTTATCTCTACACGTATAGTGGTCGAAGCTTATCTAAATAAAAGATTGTTGCACTATTTTTATCATAACTTTTTCATACGAGCTTCGTTTTAGTTGATTCAAAAAGCCATATAAAAAGAAATAAATAAAGCTATATGTTAATATAGACGAGTACCCGCGCCTAGCGGCAGCGATGTCTAGTTTTCTGCAAAGTTCCGACGACCCATAAGTTTCTTTCAACAAACTGTATTTGTAGCATTAGAGAATCGTTTTCGAATAACTACAATTCTGATGCGTGGTTGCATAGCAACATAAATATATAGTTTTTTAAAAAATTATGTGGAGTCGATCTAAGTGTGTGAGTATATTTTCTAATAGGATTGTTTTAAGTTATTAAGATTTTTAGTAATAATAGATTCAAGCATTACAAAAAGCAACGGTATTATGTAGTTGGCAATATTATATTATAGTTTAGAGGTATAGCCAACATGTATGACCGCTTTTTCTTGTTTTGTCAGTAATTTAGGCAGTGATAACTATTTTTTTACATGTGTAACGTTTATCATTTGGTGTGTGGCTTTTAAAATTGTAACTTTGCAAATTGGATATCACCATATAAGATTATTTTGTACTATAAATTTGAATAGATATTTATGCATTGTTCAAAGCTATTTGTTTGAGGTACAAATAATTATCGCTAAAGATAACAATACTATTTATTTTTTGTGATTTTAATAAACTTACATAACATTATTGATACACTGGACAAAGGGCTATACAATATATATTAACTTTTAAATGACGATTCATATATGCTAGTCCCTTAAATGGTGCAAGAGCAACATTTTTTAAAATAACATTATACAAATGACAAATTACATGTGTCAAAGCAAAATAAACCAAAAACTACAATTACTTGGTCTCTCCTTTCAAAGGAATTGTCACGGGTTCCACAACTACTTCATCATTTCTCATATAATTTTGTCAAATTTGAAACCCGATTTCACCCGGGTGATTCAACTGGTTGAACCGTTCCGATAAAAAAACAGGTCGATTTAAACTGAGTCAAACCGATAGGTTGGGTCGAAAAAATGTCAAATTAAACCGGGTCAGCCCGCCGGGTTTGAAGCGTCCCGGGTCAACCCGGTATCGGTTTCAACAGGTCAACCCGGTATCCGTTTCAACGGGTCAACCCGGTATCGGTTTCAATTGGTTGTTTTTAATTTGGTAGATGTGCTTTTAATTGGGTGTACAATGTGAATAAATTATTGTACTTTTAAGTAATGGGGTGTTTTAATAAGAGTATTAATTATATTATTTATTTCTCTCTCCATTGACCATGTTTTCAATATTCAACTTTCAACATTTTTCACTTTTTCCACTTTGACCATTTTTCCATTTTATATAGTATAGATAATAAAAGATGTTAGAAAATTGAATCACAGTAATATGAGAGTCGTGTAAACACTTTCAGATTGAAGTATTTCGGTGGTTCTACCAAAATCTTAAATCGGATAAAACTCAGATTTAGAAACAAGAATATGTTTTGTATGTTATGAAAACCGAACCAGAAAGGAATATATGACCAAAAAACTGCATAACGGTTGTAACTGCCATAGCAGTTACTTAACAACCGAAACAGTTAAATTATGGGACAAAATACCGGAAATTTTATTTTTTAGTGCGTTTTTAACATAGCACTTGGACCCTGCTACCAGGGGCGCTGCCCCCGGACCCCTGTCATTCAGGGCTTCGCCCCCGAACAATAATCATAATAACGTCATTCAAATGTGCACTCCGCACAACCCCAACTTGTTAAACATTTATCACTATGCAAATCAACAAAAAAAAGGCACGAAAATCTGAAGTTATCAAGTGGATATATCTGTATCAAATCATTAAATGGCAGCTCGTGATATAAACTTTAAATTGGGATTTTAACTATAATGGACCAAATATGAAAAGATTGAAAGCACAAAGAAAAGCCCATGTTTCGGCCTGTTGGATTCGTTTGGACGGCTGGAAAAAGAAAGAAAAAAGAAAAAGAAAAAAAGGAAAGAGAAGAAAGCCTTTTTAGCTTTGTTAACTTGGAGGCAAAGAAATAAATTCCCTACAGAAAAAGAAAATTGATTACGAAACACATTTTTTCTAAATAGTAAATGGGTGGATTATGAATATCCATTTTCTATCAAATAAGAAAAAACTTATTTTCATCTTTTTTTTTAAAAAATAAATATTTTGCAAACCGTTAATCGTTACGTCAAATTAATTATACCATCACGACGAGAATTAAACTATTTTTATAGATCTAAACTTCTATACATGATAAGGATTTAAACTTGCATTTTTAAGGGTAATTTAAGCTCTAAACTCGTACATTTGTTATCAATTATTACCCTAAATCATAGTTGTCAGGATCCCGATCCTGATCTTAGGATCTTACGATTTTACGATACTGCAAAGCAAAAACGATCCGGATCCTACATAGGATCTTTGCAAGCTTAAGATCTTATAGGATCCCGATCTTGACCATACGATCTTACGATCTAATCCGATCTGATCTTACTTTTCTCGGATTACAAACTAAAAAACTACAAATTTATGGGTTGTTTGTTTGTATAATTCAAAAAATAACATGTTAATCTTTTTAAACATTTTATAATCATAATTTAGGACAACATTTATATGAAACATTCATAGTATTTTATGGTTTTAATGTATTAGAATTTGTAGATTTGTATAAAATTACATAAACTATTAAGAAATAACATTAGAGTAGGATCTTAAGATCCCGATCCGATCTTACGATCACGATCTTGCAATAACGAAAACGATCCTGGGTAGGATCCCGATCTTGACAACCTTGCCCTAAATAATTCATTTTCACATTTTAGATACTCGGGACGCAAAAGATGAAAACCGGCATATTTTGGGTTAAAATGGACAAGAAAGTGAAAAAATGACAAAGTCGCGAATATGTCTGGAAAATGGCCCCAGGCGGCGTCACACTTTACACGTGACGTCATCACTTGCATTTGGAAGAGATGATTTGATGGAAATTTTACAAGCGACGGCTCAGAACTTTTGAAGACCTTAACACCTGACGGCGTCACTTGTATTTGAAGACCATAATCTATAGTAAAATTTACACATGACGGCTCAGAACTTTTAAATACTGACGGCGTCAAGACACATCTAGACGGTGCCAGAGACTCAAGGCGACGGCGTCACAACATCAACTTGCAAAGGACGAAACCCTAATGGCGGCGATCTGACGGTGTCACAGTTATAAAGTAACGCCATCACAGTTTTAATACTATATATATTTTCGCATGTTTCCATTACTTGTGTAACACTTTGGAGAGGCAAACCATAGACGAATTTCACAGCTTTTGTGAAGATTTTCCAGCCACTTTAGATCATGTTTAATTGAAGTTAAGTAATCCCTCATTAATCATTCAATATATCTATGTGTTGTTTGATTGTATGTTTCTTTTCTTCACTTTAACATGTTAGGCTAGATTTATTAGTGTTTGCTTAGATCTAATGAAACCTAGCTATTAATTTTTGATTGTCGTCTCTTGTTAATTGGTTGCCTCGTGTTAGGGTAAGAAAACTAGTGTAATTCTTATATGTAACTAGCTTGTCCATCTTATTAAACGCAACCCTAGAGTGCACTAGTGGTTTTTCTCGTTGTATTTATTGCGTGAATGGCGGTTTGTAGATCCTAGGAGACTTGATAGAATTTAAGCTTCTTAGGGGAGACTTATATGTTCATAGAGTTAAGGCATTTGGCACCTCCCTATGACTAATAATAAGTAATACAACACTCCAATTAAAACAAGGACGCGACAATTCGACTAATTAGTAAGAGATAACTAGGGAGTAAAGAAATCTAAGTAAACACATTTTCCTATTATAAGAGTTACCAACAATTTACTTTTCTTGCACTTTTAATTTATTTAGTTTTGTTTTAGCTAGTTCGTAGTTAAAAGTTAAAATGCCCACTATTCAAAAATCAAGATTTTAACTTGATCTCTAAAAAATATAAAAATACAAAAAGACTCATCACTCACCTTTAGACCTATCTCGACCTACACTTCGACCTTCACAACACTATTCCTCTAGAGAACGATCAATCCCCCATGTCCTACATATACTACAATACAATGATTAGATACACTGCCTAGGAGGATTGTAAAACTTTTGTGGTTTTGCAAAATTTTGCTATCAAGTTTTTGGCGTCGCTGCTGGGGATTAGTTTAGGTTTTGATTTCTATTTCGTTTAGGTCTTTTCACTAGATTCCTATCAAGTGAAGTTTTTATTTTTTTTATTAAATTTCTTGTAGTCTATCTTTTCTTTGTTCCCTTTGTCCGTAACTCATATCATTTGCTATCATGGTAGATGATAATATCTTTGAACCCTTTCACCAAGACCCACCACCACACTAAAACCTGCCACCACAAGACCCACCAATGCCACCTCAAGCCCGCACTCCAGGTGAATACTCTAAACTAAGACATCAAGGCTATCGAAACACCATTGAGCTTCCACAAAGAGCCAATGTAACCTCCTTGCGATCTGACACCATCCGGTTGGTGCAAAACGGATGTGCATTCCATGGACTTCGTTCCGAAGATCCTAACCAACATCTCAAGGATTTCCTTAAAATCGTTGACTCAATTGATCTTGATGTTGGCACTCAGGAGACAACGCGATTGCGTCTCTTCCAATTCTCTCTACGTGATCAAGCTAGCAAGTGGTTTGAGCGTCTACCCGCTGGATCTATCTCAACTTGGGATGATCTTACTTCCCGTTTCCTCTCTAAATTTTTTCCACTAAGCTAAGGAATGACATTTTGATGTTCAAACAACGTCAATGTGAAACTCTTTACGAAGCGTGGACTCGTTTCAAATACTTACTTCAAAAGGTCCCTCATCATGGCATTGATCTTTGGCTCCAAGTCCAAACTTTTTATTATCATGTCAATCCCTCCACAAGGCAAATCATTGACCATGCGGCTGGTGGTAATCTTCGTGATAAGAGTGTGAAAGAGTCGTTGGGTATTATAGAGGATATTGCCCTCTAGGACAACGAAAGTTTGAATGACCCTCACGAATTGAGAAAAAATGTCAAGGCAATGTCCTTGCCTTCTAATGTCTCAAGCATTCCCGATCGTAGGATCAGTGAACTTGCAGATCAAGTTAAATTCTTGATGAGTTCCTACGAAGCTCCTACTCCTTCATGTCAAGTGAACAAAATCACTTCTTCGTGTGAATTATGTAGTGGTCCTCATGACACTCGTGATTCCATGAAACTTTCCGAACAAGCTTTTGAGGACTATGCACCTTCGCATACCGACAGAGCGAGAGATAAGTGGTTCATTTTCAAACCCAAGCCAAACAATCTAGGTGATTCATATAACCCATCTTGGAAAAATCACCCAAACTTTAGGTGGAAACAAAATCAAAATTCATCTCAAAACAAATTTTCAAAACTACCTAATCGTTTACAACCAAGCGGTTCGTCCTCGAATCGTCCCTTTAATAATCCTTCTGTTTCCAACAATTCAAACAATCTTGAAGGATTGGTATCTAATTTTATGTTATCTCAAGAAGCTCGTTTGTCAAAGTTTCAAGCTGATTTCAAAAAACAAGAAAGCGACATGACAAATAAAATTGATACTCTTTTAAAGGTTCTCACTTATCGAGTAATGGGAGCACTCCCAAGTGACACCATCAAGAACCCGAAACTAAGTCTTAATTCTATTTCATTGGTTTCGTCTCCTTATTCTTGCCCTAAAAAAGAAGGTGCATATCCGTGCCCTTTACACGCCAATTTCACTCGGTTAATACAATCAATACATGTTTCAAGCAAACTCAAAGTATTTCAAAAGACCAAAAACACACGGAAAATACACTAAAGAAATTATCGGTCAATCAAGCTCTTGAAACACCAACTAATCAAGAATCCAAATTCACTTTAGATGATGAATTCAAAGATCTCTATATTGAAAAACCAGTTCTTTATGTCTTAACTCATGCACCTTACTATAATGCTTTAACGGATAAATATGAGAAAAGATTTAAGTTGGGTAAAAATGGATCCGCTTTTGTCCAAAATAAGTTACCAAAAAATTTGAATGTTCGATTTTCGTTCTATAAACAAACACGCGAACATGGATCCGCTTTTGTCCAAAATAACCCCTTAACTTGTAAACTGATTGGAAAAAAGTACATTTGCTTGAGGATGAATGGACGATCAAATCCCAAGTGTAGGGATATTTGATAAGGATTTAAAACGTGCACTTTTAGGGGGTCATTTAAGCTCTAAACTCTTACATTTGTGATCAATTATTACCCTAAATCGTTCATTTTCACATTTTAGGTACTTGGGACACAAAAGATGAAAACCGACGTATGTTGGGCTAAAAAGGACAAGAAAGTGAAGAAAACGACGAAGTCGCGAATCTGTCTGGAAAAGGGCCCCAGACGGCGTCACACTTTACATGTAACACCGTCACTTGCATTTAGACGAGATGATTTAATGGAAATATTACAAGCGACGGCTCAGAACTTTTGAAGACCTTAACACCTGACGGTGTAACTTGTATTTGAAGACCATAACCCAGAGTAAAACTTACACATGACGGCTCAAAACTTTTAAAGGTTGATGGCATCAAGACACATCCAGGCGGCGTTAGAGACTCAAAGTGACGACGTCACAACAACAACTTGCAAAGGACGAAACCCTAATGGCGGCGATCTAACATCGTCACAGTCATAAATTGACGCCGTCATAGTTGTAATAATATATATATTTTCGCAGTTTTCCATTATTTTTGTGTTTTGGAGAGGCAAACCCTAGACGAATTTCGAAGCTTTTGTGAAGGTTTTTCAGCTACTTTGGCTCATGTTTAATTGAAAATCACTCTTTAATCATTCAATATGTCTAAGTGTTTTTTGATTATATGTTTTTCTTTTCTTCACTTTAACATGCTAGGTGATAACATCAAATTGCCTAATCTTTTATATATCAAATTCCCGTGTTTATGGCCTCATTTGCATTAATATGGTACTTAATTCTTTCATATTCGTTCATATTTGCATTTCAGGATAAATGAGGCGTTGGAGCGGAAAAGAAGTGATAAAAGGCCAAGTATATGTTCTGAAGATTGATTTACGAGGACCTTTGGATTTTATGTGAAGACTACGCCGTAACTAGCTAATAGTGTTACGGGGTAAATATGAGCATTGAAGGATACGGCGTAACCATCTCTTATGGTTACGTCGTAATTATTTTTATGAAGGTTACGGCGTAACATGGCAATTTAGTTACGCCGTAGAGATAATTACGGAGCAGATAAATATATACGGTTGAAGAGTTACGGCGTAATTCGGTAATTTAATTATGCCGTAATTATTACTTAGGCGCTAAGGAGTTGAAGTCCCGTGGCTAAATGAAGATAATATTTACTCCGAGGATGAAAAGTAAAAATAACAAGTGCGATCAGGGACTAAAGGTGACAACTTATATGAAGTTTATTTACTTCAAGGACTACAATTTAAATGAAGAAGAACGATGAGGGGCCAAAAGTGACATCTAGTGCAAAAATGTTTCAATTAATGGAATGGATAATGAAAACTACGAAGTTGGAAGTTACAGTTACGGCGTAACTTAGTTACGACGTAACTAATTATATTAGTTACGGCATAACTTTAGTTACGACGTAATTAATTTATTTAATTACGCCGTAACCATGTCGGGGCCTATAAATACAGCCCTAAATCTGCATTTTTTAGTATCTCTCTTCACCCCTCTCCCAGGGGTCGATTAGGGCACCACTCCAGGGTATTTTCCAGCAGTCCGAAGCCAGTTTTGAAGGAAGAATTCACTCGCAATCATCATCATTATTAGCTCTACATCAAGTAATTTGTATCAAACATTATGTTCAATTCAATTTATGATTCATTCATATTTGTTGGTATGATTTATTATATGTTTGGCTAAGCACCCTGGTGCTGGCCTAGTTATGATTATTTAATTGTTTTGTTTGCATTTACTTTGCTTCCGTACAATTATTTCTAAGTGTATGCATGCATAGTTTAATGGTAGCCACCCTTGGTTCGGTAGTTTTGAATGGCGGTAGAGGCCAATTGCCTAGGAGATATGACCAACTGACCCTAGGTGAGCGGACTGAGACGGGAAGGGTAAGATATGCCCAACTGATGACCTTTTCTACCTGTGCGATTTGACCAACTGATCACCTATCGTTTGGATGAACTTAAGAATTAAGGGGTGAGTGTCTAAGTTCCTAACGGCCGGGCACTCACTATTATAAATCTAGCATGTAGCGGTACTTAATGACTCGGCTTAGGGGACCAGGAACAACAGGACTTATGATGGTGCGCCTGATTTCTCCTGTGGTGGCATCTTTGCTGATAGGTTAGGGCGAATTGACCAAATGCTGTCCTCTCGACTTTGACCCCACCTGAAGTAATTGGAAGTAAGTAAACGTAGACATTACTAGCTAGGAGGAATAACTAGGTTAGCACCACTCTCCTTCATTGATCTCATCTCTTGCCTTTATCTTCTTTCTTGTCTTATTAGTTAATTTATTATTTCTATCTTACAAGCAATTAATATCGTGACGTAGACTTAAGTTAATTTCCAATCCACGTAGCTCTTGGGACGACCTCGGCTTTACCATTTACTACACTACACGCGACTGGGTACACTGCCCGTTAGTGCATTAAGGTAGACCATAGGTATAGCGAGACACTATAAATATTAAGACCTGGTCAGTAAAACCTGCATCAAGTTTTTGGCGCCGCTGCCGGGGATCTATTTAGGATTTTAATTTGAGTTTTTCTTTTATTTTCTTTTTCTCTTCTTTTCTGTTTTTGTTTGTTTTTGATATTTCAGGATATGGAAGATTCAGATTTTGACATGCTCACTATGGAAGTATACATTGCTTTGACTCAAGGTGACCAAAGACCAGGCATCATATATCCCGAGTTTAATGATGACATCGAGTTCGAGATCAGCTGCCAGTTCATGAGGGAACTTAGACAGAAGCTTTTCGCAGGAACTAACGATGATGATGCCCACCTGCATGTGCGAAGAGTATTGGAGATCGCAAATCTTTTCCACACTCCAGGAGTTTATCAAGATGCATTAATGCTTAGAGTGTTCCCTATTACACTCACTGGTGCAGCCAGAAGATGGATGAAGATGCTTCCTGTGGGGTCAATCAACACGTGGAATCTTTTGAAGAAAGCGTTCATTCGGAGATATTGTCCTCCTTCAAAGATTGCCAAGAAGATGGATGAGATAAGGAGTTTCAGACAGAAGATGGATGAAACGCTTGATGAAGCTTGGGAAAGATATAATGACCTTCTCTACATATGCCCAACGCATGATATCAGCAACCATCAGATGGTCCTTATTTTCTACAAAGGTCTAAACATCCTGTCCCGCCAAATGCTCGACTCTCAAGGACCTATCCCTACAATGTCACCTGTACAAGCCTTTAGATCAATTGAAAAGATGGCTGACCATTCACGAAATTGGTATGCTGGAACAACCACTTGGGTAACAAATAGCAAGGGCTTGGATGACATTGGTGACATAACCAAACAGATTGATGAACTCGGATGTGATATGAATATGGTTAAGGAAGACATTCATGCTATACAAGAGCATTCTCTCCGAGAAGAACGCAAAGAATATGAGCAGGTCAAGTACGTTGAGTCATTGGAGGAAGCCGTCAAGAAATTCTCGGATAATTTAAAAAGGATGCACGACTCGAATGACGAAATGATCAGGGAATTCAAGGAGGGCGCGGACCTGAATTTAAAGAAGCTTGACGCTAAGAGGAAAAGCTTGGAGGCTAAGCTTGAAGAGTTAAACCGAAAGGTCCTGAAAAGTAAAAAGAATGCAGTTGGAACTATCAAAGCAACAGTGGGAAAGATGAAAGAAGTCAACAAGGAGCCGGTTCCTCGTGATTTACCTTATATCAGACCCTATGTACCACCTATCCCATTTCCAGGACGTTTGAAGGTTGCGAGAAAAGAAGAAATAAGCGACGATCAATTGAAGAAAATGGAAGCAAAGAACTTACAGAGTGATGAAGCAACGCCACAAGCTAATGAGGAATCAACCACAACACATAATGGTATTACTTCTAACTCTTCTTTTATTCCTAACAATCTTGCTTGTTTTTCTATGCAGGTTGCTGAAATTGTGGATGAAATCGTGCAACCTATCACATCACCCGATAATGGTTATGTAGCTTCGGCTACTGAACCAATTCTAGTTGATCGTGCAAAGGAATTAGAAGACAAAATCTTAGACACCTCAGTGATAAACAAGGAGACATATGAGCCAATTAATCAACCACATCACGAGGTGAACAAATCATCAATGCCATCAACTAAAACGGGTAAGGTATGGAGGGAAATGACATCTCCTTTCAGGTATGATCATAATTTATCATTTCCCCACCCCATAGCAAATTCACACCCTCATGGTGTTTATTGCTATTTTCACCCACACTTGATTTCAAGTGAGGGGATGAACACCCTTTTACGTCGTAAATAAGGGTGGAGTCAAGCTCGTGACTCAAACAAAAAAAAGCGCTTCGTGGGAGGCACCCCATGCCTATCTTTTCTTTTTCATTTTATTAGTATAGTTGGGTTTTGTGTTTTCTAACCATTTTTGCAGGAAACGAGGAAGTAATTGGTGCTGCAGTTTGCTGATCTGACCAGAGTTACGGCGTAAAGCATCTTAGTGATTACGCCGTAACCAACTTTTTAGCAGCAGAATTCTTGACGCATTAATAATTACGGCGTATTACCATCTCCATGGTTACGACGTAACCACTCGCTTTGCAGCTTATGTCAGGTTTTGCTAGTTACGGCGTAACTCCCTCATAAGAGTTACGACGTAACCTTCCTCTGCTTTAATTCCTTCATTTTAAAACACAATAAACTTGTATTAGTTTTTAAATGAACTTTGTGGGTGTGTTCCCTATAAACCCTCACGAGACTTCACTCGTCCACTTGGGACACCAAGTGGTTTAAAATGCTTGTTGCATATGCTAAATGCAACCGTGATTCCTACGAAAGTGAGTTAGGTTTTGTCTTTTATTGCTTGTTGTTTTTCTAGTATGATGCGTTTGGTTATCTTATGTGAATTCAGGTTATTAAAGTTTGCTCATAGATCTCAAAGCGGGACACGTTTACTCGTGAGTCTTCGATCATGCCGACCAAATCCAGGGGAGTTTTCTGTTCCAATTCTAACCCTTCTTATCTTTCATTTATATGCTTAAGTATGACCCAAGTGGGGGGAAGGGATTAGACATAGACACCCGCTTGATTTTACTTGCCCTTAGTTTTCTAGTTTTTGATGAAAAGTGTTTCATTAGTAAAATTTTGACATGTTTTTCATTACTTAACTGGATTAATCTAGACTGAGCACACCTACCCTACATTTCCATTATGTGAGGATAAGCCTTTCCGTTTTCCCCTTATACATAATACCACATAAATGAGTGTGCCGGTGGCTGTAGTAGACTTTAGAACTTGGCGTTGTATATCTTTTCGAGACCATTATCATGAGCATTACATTGAGGTAACTTGGTGTGATCGGTGCAGCTAGGATAAAAGGAAATTTTAGGATTAAACCCAAATAGCCCACATATGTATTGTGTATATTGACTTTTCACATCGATTAGTCAATTCCCCTGTTAAACCATGTTTGTTGCACTCTCCATTAGTGCAAGATACCCCTAGATACACCTTTCAGAGCCTTTCCTTTCATTTTGTTCACCCTATATATGTTTCGTTACACCCATCGCCTAGCCTACCCTTTAGTTTCCTTATGTCCATGGTCCGGGCGCTGTTGGTTAATTTTGGTTCCACTAGTGAAAGTCGCGGGTTTTGAATAAAGGGTTGTGGAAGAAAATCGGGTTTAGATGATAGTTGATCTCAAGTGGGGGGATTCTTTATTTGTTCATATTATTTTTATTTTTTATTCATGTATACCTTGTCTTGCATCAAAAAAAAAAAAAATGATGAGAATGCAAGCAAGAGTTTATTAGTTGTTTATTGATGATCGTAATATAAATCAGCTTGTGTGTCGTATTGTGTTGAGTATTCTCGCCTTGTTTCATCTGGCGCAAATTTTTACAAATCCGTTTTGTCTTACGGATAAAATTAGAAACCCGTACATTTCTATCTCGCCTTTCAAATTTTAATATTCGTACAATGGGGACATTGTACATGTCAAGTGGGGGGATGGGAGACAGAAATGGTCGAATTTGATAGAAATATGTGCTAAATTGACCCAAACTTTAAAAAATTTTATATAGCACATTCTTTTTTCATTAATGATGAAGGCCGAGTTAATGCATCTTATTTGCCCAGATTATGGAGTTTATGAGGCACCACATTACATGTCTTATGCATTAACTCGTGTATTGGATTATTGAAGACCCCTTGACTCTTGACCCTCGATTTTTGCTACGGGATTGAATGCGACTAGTGGTGGGGCGACTGTGGACTTAGGAATCTATTTGTTTCGTGTCTTTTTGTTTACACCCATTAAAATTTCCCATGTCTTATCCTACCCTTAGTCATGAATCGAGTTTAGGTGGGGAAGCGAGAAATCATTGGTGTCTTGGCCATGGATTTGGTCATGTATCATTGGTTTTTTCCCCTTCGCCGTAGCTCGTTAGTAATGACAAAATAACCCCATAAGCCTGTGTTGTGTTAACCCATTGCCTTTTAGAATAGTTGCATCTATAGAATCTAGTGGTGGAGATTAGTATCTTTACCAATCCTATGATAGAATACTCGCCATGACTGAGCAGTTGAGTGATCACCCCAAAAATATTAAACACGTGAATTATGAGAGAGAGTGTGATTTCAATTCCCTTTTCGTGAGGTGCTCGGTTTGGAATTTTCTAGCTAGGTGATTTTTAGACTCATATCTTCCAATTAATCCTGGGAGATATCTTTTTAAGAATTATTTAAAGGGTCTACTTGAGGACAAGTAGGATTCAAGTAGGGGGATATTTGATAACATCAAATTGCCTTATCTTTTGTATATCAAATTCCCATGTTTATGGCCTCATTTGCATTAATATGGTACTTAATTCTTTCATATTCGTTCATATTTGCATTTCAGGATAAATGAGGCGTTGGAGCGGAAAAGAAGTGATAGAAGGCCAAGTATATGTTCTGAAGATTGATTTACGAGGACCTTTGGATTTTATGTGAAGACTACGCCGTAACTAGCTAATAGTGTTACGGCGTAAATATGAGCTTTGAAGGATACGGCGTAACCATCTCTTATGGTTACGTCGTAATTATTTTTATGAAGGTTACGGCGTAACATGGCAATTTAGTTACGCCGTAGAGATAATTAAGGAGCAGATAAATATATACGGTTGAAGAGTTACGGCGTAATTCGGTAATTTAATTACGCCGTAATTATTACTTGGGCGCTAAGGAGTTGAAGTCCCGTGGCTAAATGAAGATAATATTTACTCCGAGGATGAAAAGTAAAAATACAAGTGCGATCAGGGACTAAAGGTGACAACTTATATGAAGTTTATTTACTTCAAGGACTACAATTTAAATGAAGAAGAACGATGAGGGGCCAAAAGTGACATCTAGTGCAAAAATGTTTCAATTAATGGAATGGATAATGAAAACTACGAAGTTGGAAGTTACAGTATTAGTTACGGCGTAACTTAGTTACGACGTAACTAATTATATTAGTTACGGCGTAACTTTAGTTACGACGTAATTAATTTATTTAATTACGCTGTAACCATGTCGGGGCCTATAAATACAGCCCTAAATCTGCATTTTTTAGTATCTCTCTTCACCCCGCTCCCAGGGGTCGATTAGGGCACAACTCCAGGGTATTTTCCAGCAGTCCGAAGCCAGTTTTGAAGGAAGAATTCACTCGCAATCATCATCATTATTAGCTCTACATCAAGTAATTTCTATCAAACATTATGTTCAATTCAATTTATGATTTATTCATATTTGTTGGTATGATTTATTATATGTTTGGCTAAGCACCCTGGTGCTGGCCTAGTTATGATTCTTTAATTGTTTTGTTTGCATTTACTTTACTTCCGTACAATTATTTCTAAGTGTATGCATGCATAGTTTATTGGTAGCCACCCTTGGTTCGGTAGTTTTGAATGGCGGTAGAGGCCAATTGCCTAGGAGATATGACCAACTGACCCTAGGTGAGCGGACTGAGACTGGAAGGGTAAGATATGACCAACTGACGACCCTTTCTACTTGTGTAATTTGACCAACTGATCACCTATCGTTTGGATGAACTTAAGAATTAAGGGGTGAGTGTCTAAGTTCCTAACGGCCGGGCACTCACTATTATAAATCTAGCATGTAGCGGTACTTAATGACTTGGCTTAGGGGACCAGGAACAACAGGACTTATGATGGTGCGACTTATTTCTCATGTGGTGGCATCTTTGCTGATAGGTTAGGGCGAATTGACCAAATGCTGTCCTCTCGACTTTGACCCCACCTGAAGTAATTGGAAGTAAGTAAACGTAGACATTACTAGCTAGGAGGAATAACTAGGTTAACACCACTCTCCTTCATTGATCTCATCTATTGCCTTTATCTTCTTTCTTGTCTTATTAGTTAATTTATTATTTCTATCTTACAAGCAGTTAATATCGTTACGTAGACTTAAGTTAATTTCCAATCCACGTAGCTCTTGGGACGACCTCGGCTTTACCATTTACTACACTACACGCGACCGGGTACACTGCCCGTTAGTGCATTAAGGTAGACCATAGGTATAGCGAGACACTATAAATATTAAGACCTGGTCAGTAAAACCTACATCACTAGGCTAGACTTATTAGTGTTTGCTTAGATCGAATGAAACCTTGTTATTAATTATTGATTGTTGTCTCTTGTTTAATTGGTTGCCTCGCGTTAGGGGTAAGAAAACTAGCTTAATTCTTATATGTAACTAACTTTTCCATATTATTAAACGCAACCCTAGAGTGCACTAGTGGTTTTCCTCGTTATATTTATAGCGTGAATTGCGGCTTGTATATCGTATGAGACTTGATAGACTTTAAGCTTATTAGGAGAGTGATAACATCAAATTAGCCTAATATTTTATATATCAAATTCCCGTGTTTATGGCCTCATTTGTATTAATATGGTACTTAATTCGTTCATGTTCGTTTATATTTGCATTTCAGGATAAATGAGGCGTTGAAGCAGAAAAGATGTGATATAAGGCCAAATATATGTTCTGAAGATTGATTTACGAGAGCCTATGAATTCAGTGTGAAGATTACGCCGTAACTCGTCAATAACGTTACGGCGTAAATAAGATGCTTTGAAGGATGCGGCGTAGCCATTTCTTATGGTTACGTCGTAATTATTTTTGTGAAGGTTACGGCGTAACGTAGCAATTTAGTTACGCCGTAATTATTAACTTGGGCGCTAAGGAGTTGAAGTCCAGTGTCTAAATGAAGATGATATTTACTCCGAGGATTAAAAGTAAAAGTAACAAGTACGATCAAGGACTAAAAGTGACAATTCATATGAAGTTTATTTACTTCAAGGACTTGTTATATTCATATGAAGTACGATGAGGGGCCAAAGACGTACACAAGGCTTATAAAGTTTCAAGAAATTCTAATGATATGAAAAACTACGAGATTGATAAGTTACTACGTAATTGAAATTATAGTTACGGCGTAACTTAGTGACGACGTAACTAATTATTTTAGTTACGACGTAATTGTTCGAGATCCGAATTTCTTTGTGCCGTCATTAGTTACGGCGTAATTAGCCTTTTAGGTTACGCCGTAACCATGTCGGGGCCTATAAATACAGGCCTAAATCTGCATTTTGAAGTATCTCTCTTCACCCCTCTCCTAGGGGTCGATTAGGGCACCACTCCAGGGCATTTTGCAGCAGTCCGAAGCCAGTTTCCAAGGAAGAATTCACCTGCAATCGTCATCATTATTATCTTTTCATCAAGTAATTTGTATCAAACATTATGTTTAATTCTATTCATGTTTTATTCATTATTGTTGGATTAATTTACTATGTGATTGACTAAGCACCCTAGGTGCTGGCCTAGTTATGATTCCTTAATTGTTTTGTTTGCGTTTACATTACTTCCGTATAATTATTTCTAATTGTATGCATGTATTGTTTATTGGTAGCTACCCTTGTTTCGGTAGTTTTTAATGGCGGTAGAGGCTAATTGCTTAGGAGATATGACCAACTGACCCTAAGTGAGTAGACTGAGACGGGAAGGGTAAGATATGACCAACTAACGACCCTTTCTACTTGTGCGATTTGACCAACTGATCACCTACCGTCTGGATGAACTTAAGAATTAGGGGGTGAGTGTTTAAGTTGCTAGTGCCCGGGCACTCACTATTATAAATCTAGCATGTAGCAGAACTTAATGACTCGGCTTAGGGGACCAGGAACAACTGGACTTATGAGGGGACACCTGACTTCTCTAGTGGTGGCATCTTTGCTGATAGGTTAGGGCGAACTGACCAAATATTGTCCTCTCGACTTTGACCCCACCTGAAGTAATTGGAAGTAATTAGACGTAACATTACTAGTTAGGATGAGTAACTAGGTTAGCACCCCTCTCCTCCACTGATCTCAACTCTTGCCTTTATCTGCCTTCTTTTATTTCCTTTTTTATTAGTTTATTTATTACTTTAATCTTAATAGCAATTTAAATCGTGACATAGACTTAAGTTAATTTCTGATCCACGTAGCTCTTGGGACGACCTTGGTTTTACCGCATACTATACTACACACGACCGGGTACACTGGCCTTTAGTGCATTAGGGTAGACCATAGGTATAACGAGACATTAAGAATATTAAAACCTGGTCAGTAAAACATGCATCAAGTTTTTGGCGCCGCTGCCGGGGAGCTATTTTAGGATTTTAATTTAAGTTTTTCTTTTCTCCTATTCTGCTATTTTCTTTGTTTCTTGAGTGCATTTCAGGTAATCATGGAAATGGAGCCAGATTTTGATAATATGACATTGAAAGAATACTGGGAGTACGAGCGCGGAATAGAGAGAAAAGTTTGAGGAATCGTCAATCTTGGAGAACTTCTACGAGATCGCGTTCCCTAGAGAATTTCTTTCAATCTTCTCAACCATATACCTATGGTTATTATGTATCTCCTCAAGAGTATGATGAAATGGACATGGATAACATGACCATTCATGATTATGAATTATATGCAGCCAACCGATGTCAAAAGAAGAACAGCTGGAATAATCACACTAACAATTTCACATCTGATTTTAGTGATTATTCATATAACACTCCTGATCCTGATCCTGAACCTGAAGATATAGAGTTGATGATTGCAAGAGCGTTGGATGATTTGTTCAGAATTGGAGCTAAAAACCTTCAACGCATGCAACAAGAAGAGACTCATGATGAGTCTGTTAATGAACAATTCGAAGATGTGAACCTTGAAAGTAAGGACCTTCTTGACTCTCCTATTTCCCCTATTTCTAATATTTTTGCTAGTGTTTGTGAACAGGATACAGATAACGTCGATATCGACACTACCAAAGAGGAAGAGGAGGTGGAGGAGGAATGTGATGAATGGAACTTATATGACATGTGGGATATCACAATTGAGCATGTTGAAAGTCTTAGGAAAATTCTAACACCTCCCACGCATGATGAACCTATCCCAGACCTAGTAATGCAACCCTTGACATCACATATCACACCTTCCGACGATTGCTTTGTAGCTCCAGCTACCGACCCAGTTTTAGATGAACCTTTAAAGGAATTCGAAGATGAGGTTTTGGATATTTCCATGGTTGACGAAGAATCCAAATGCGAACCTCCAAAAAATGGGAAGGAGCTCGAGAAACTACTTTCTAAAGATACTTCATCTTGTTCTATAGACAAAATGGTACACATGGCTGTTGAAACGAATATGGTGTTGAAGCCAATTGGTCAACAACAACACAGAACGAGCCAAGCATCAAAGCCGTCAATAAATTTGGGTATGGCAAGAAGGGAAATAACATCTCCTTTAAGGTATAATCATAATTCATCATTTCCCCATCCCATAGCAAATTCACACCCTCATGGTGTTTATTGCTATTTTCACCCACACTTGATTTCAAGTGAGGGGATGAACACCCTTTTACTTAGTAAATAATGGTGGAGTCAAGCTCATGACTCGAATAAAAACAAGCGCTTCGTGGGAGGCACCCCATGCCTATGTTTTCTTTTTCATTTTATTAGTATAGTAGGGTTTTGTGTTTTTAACCATTTTTGTAGGAATCGGAGAAGATTGCATCAGTAACTTAAAAGGGGACCTGACCTATACATCAGTTACGGCGTAACTCATCCCAATGATTACGCCGTAACACATCACAAGTAGCGATTCTCTCCAGAGCATTACCGATTACGGCGTAATCCCATGCTATGGTTACGCCGTAGCTACCCTCTAGTAGCGACTGCCGGGTTTTGCCATAATTACTGCGTAACTCCTTAAATGAGTTACGGCGTAATTATCCTCAGTTTAAATTATTTCTATAATAACACAATAACCTTGTATTAGTTTTAAATGAACTTTGTGGGTGTGTTCCCTGTAAACCCTCACGAGACTTCACTCGTCCACTCGGGACACCGAGTGGTTTAAAAGGCTTGTTGCATATGCTAAATGCAACCGTGATTCCTACGAAAGTGAGTTAGGTTTTTCATTTTCTTTTATTACTTGTTGTTTTTCTAGTATGATGCATTTGGTTGTCTTAAGTGAATTCAGGTTATTAAAGTTTGCTCATTGATCTCAAAGCGGGACATGTTTACTCGTGAGTCTTCGATTATGCCGAGCAAATCCAGGGGAGTTTTCTGTTCCAATTCTAACCCTTCTTATCTTTCGTTTATATGCTTAAGTATGACCCATGTAGGGGGAAGGGATTAGACATAGACACCCGTTTGATTTTACTTGCCCTTATTTTTCTAGTTTTTGATGAAAAGTGTTTCATTAATAATTTTGACATATTTTTCATTACTTAACTGGATTAATCTAGACTGAGCACACCTACCTTATATTTTCATTGTGTGAGGGTAAGCCTTTCCGTTTTCCCCTTATACATAATTCCATAAAAATGAGTGTGCCGGTGGCTATAGCAGACTTTAGAACTTGTCTTGTATATCTTTTCGAGACCATTATCATGAGCATTACACTGAGATAACTTGGTGTGATCGGTGCAGCTAGGATATAAGGCAATTTTAGGATTAAACCCAAATAGCCATTATATGTTTTGTGTATATTGACTTTTCACATTGATCAGTCAATCCCCCTGTTAAACCCTTTTTGTTGCACTCACCATTAGTGCAAGATTCCCCTAGATACACCCTTCAGAGCCTTTCCTTTCATTTTGTTCACCCAATATAATTATTTCGTTACACCTATCGCCTAGCCTACCCTGTATTTTCCTTATGTCCATGGTCCGGGCGCTATTGGTTAATTTTGGCTCCACTAGTGAAAGTCGCGGGTTTTTGAATAAAGGGTTTTGGAAGAAAATCGGGTTTAGATGATAAATGATCTCAAGTGGGGGGATGCTTTATTTGTTCGTATTGTTTTTATATTCATTAATGCATACCTTTTCTTGCATCCAAAAAAAAAAAAAAAAAAAAAAAAGTGGAAAAAAATGAAAATGAGAATGCAAGCAAGAGTTTATTAGTTTATTTATAGCTGATCATAATATAAATCAACTTATGTGTCGTATTGTGATAAGTGTTCTCGCCTTGTTTCAACTAGGCGCAGTTGTTTCATATCCGTTTTGTCTTACGGATAAAATTAGAAACCCGTACATTTCTATCTCGCCTTTCAAATTTTAATCAATATTTGTCCAATGAGGGCATTGTACATCCCAAGTTGGGGGATGAGAGATAGAAATGGTTGATTTTATATTTTTATAGTAAAAATATGTGCTAAAATTACCCAAATTTTAAATTTTTTTATGGCACATACTTTTTTTTCATTGATGATGAAGGCCGAGTTAATGCATCTTATTTGCCTAGATTATAGAGTTTATGAGGCACCACATTAAATTTCTGATGCATTAACTCGTGTATTGGACTATTAAAGACCCCTTGACTCTTGACCCTCGAATTTTGTTATGGGATTGAATGCGACTAGTGGTGGGGAGATTGTGGACTTAGGAATCTATTTGTTTTGTTTCTTTTTGTTTACACCCATTAAATGTTTTCCCATGTCTTATCCTACCCTTAGTCATGAATCGAGTTTAGGTGAGGAAACGAGCAATCATTGGTGTCTTTGCCATGGATTTGGTCATGTATCATTGGTTTTGTCCCCTTCGCCGTAGCTCGTTAGTAATGACAAAATAACCCCATAAGCCTATGTTGTGTCAACCCATTGCCTTTTAGAATAGCTGCATCTATAGACTCTAGTGGTGGAGATTAGTATCTTTGCCAAGCCTTTGATAGAATACTCGCCATGACTGAGCAGTTGAGTGATCACCCAAAAATAAACACGTGAATTATGAGAGAGAGTGTGATTTCAATTTCCTTTTCGTGAGGTGCTCGATTTGGAATTTTCTAGCTTAGGTGATTTTTAAACTCACATCTTCCAATTAATCTTAGGAGATATCTTTTTAAGAATTATTTAAAGGGTCTACTTGAGGGCAAGTAGAATTCAAGTGGGGGGATATTTTATAACATCAAATTAGCCTGATATTTTATATATCAAATTCCCGTGTTTATGGCCTCATTTGTATTAATATGGTACTTAATTCGTTCATATTTGCATTTCAGGATAAATGAGGCGTTGAAGCAGAAAAGATGTGATATAAGGTCAAATATATGTTTTGAAGAATGATTTACGAGGGCCTATGAATTCAGTGTGAAGATTACGTCGTAACTCGTTAATAACGTTACGGCGTAAATAAGATGCTTTGAAGGATGCGGCGTAGCCATTTCTTATGGTTACGTCGTAATTATTTTTGTGAAGGTTACGGCATAACGTAGCAATTTAGTTACACCGTAATTATTAACTTGGGCGCTAAGGAGTTGAAGTCCAGTGGCTAAATGAAGATGATATTTACTCCGAGGATTAAAAGTAAAAGTAACAAGTACGATCAAGGACTAAAAGTGACAATTCATATGAAGTTTATTTACTTCAAGGACTTGTTATATTAATATGAAGTACGATGAGGGGCCAAAGACGTACACAAGGCTTATAAAGTTTCAATAAATTCTAATGATATGAAAAAGTACGAGATTGATAAGTTACTACTTAATTGAAATTATAGTTACGGCGTAACTTAGTTACGACGTAACTAATTATTTTAGTTACGATGTAATTGTTCGAGATCCGAATTTCTTTGTGCCGTCATTAGTTACGGCGTAATTAGCCCTTATGGTTACGCCGTAACCATGTCGGGGCCTATAAATACAACCCTAAATCTGCATTTTGAAGTATCTCTTTTCACCCCTCTCCTAGGGGTCGATTAGGGCACCACTCTAGGGCATTTTCCAGCAGTCCGAAGCCAGTTTTCAAGGAAGAATTCACCTGCAATCGTCATCATTATTAGCTTTTCATCAAGTAATTTGTATCAAACATTATGTTTAATTCTATTCATGTTTTATTCATTATTGTTGGATTAATTTACTATATGATTGACTAAGCACCCTAGGTGCTGGCCTAGTTATGATTCTTTAATTGTTTTTTTTGCGTTTACATTACTTCCGTATAATTATTTCGAAGTGTATGCATGCATAGTTTATTGGTAGCTACCACTGTTTCGGTAGTTTTGAATGGCGGCAGAGGCTAATTGCTTAGGAGATATGAACAACTGACCCTAAGTGAGTACACTGAGACGGGAAGGGTAAGATATGACCAACTGACGACCCTTTCTACTTGTGCGATTTGACCAACTGATCACCTACTGTCTGGATGAACTTAAGAATTAGGGGGTGAGTGTTTAAGTTGCTAGCGCCCGGGCACTCACTATTATAAATCTAGCATGTAGCGGAACTTAATGACTCAGATTAGGGGACCAGGAACAACTGGACTTATGAGGGGACACCTGACTTCTCCAGTGGTGGCATCTTTGCTGATAGGTTAGGGCGAACTGACCAAATGTTGTCCTCTCGACTTTGACCCCACCTAAAGTAATTGGAAGTAATTAGACGTAACATTACTAGTTAGGATGAGTAACTAGGTTAGCACCCCTCTCCTCCACTGATCTCAACGCTTGCCTTTATCTTCCTTCTTTTATTTCCTTGTTTTATTAGTTTATTTATTATTTTAATCTTAATAGCAATTTAAATCGTGATATACACTTAAGTTAATTTCCGATCCACGTAGCTCTTGGGACGACCTCGATTTTACCGAATACTACACTGCACATGACCGGGTACACTGCCCGTTAGTGCATTAGGGTAGACCATAGGTATAACGAGACATTATAAATATTAAAACCTGGTCAGTTAAACCTGCATCGGAGAGACTTATATGTTTATAGAGTTAGGGCATTTGGCACCTCCCTACGACTAATAATAAGAAATACAACACTCCAATTAAAACAAGGACGTGATAATTCGACTAATCAGTAAGAGATAACTAGGGAGTAAAGAAATCTAAGTAAACACATTTTCCTATTATAAGAGTTACCACCAATTTTACTTTTGTTGCACATAGTTTAATTTTAATTTATTTAGTTTTGTTTTAGCTAGTTAGTAGTTAAAATGCCACTATTCAAACCCCAAGATTTTAACTTGCTTTCTAAAAAATATAAAAATACAAAAAGACTCAACACTTACCTTTAGACCTATCTCGACATACACTTCGGCCTTCACAACACTATTCCTCTAGAGAACGATCAATCCCCGTGTTCTACCTATACTACACTACAACGATTAGATACACTGCCTAGGAGGATTGTAAAACTTTTGTGGTTTTGCAAAATTTCGCTATCAAGTTTTTGGCACCGCTGCCGGGAATAGTTTAGGTTTCGATTTCTATTTCGTTTAGGTCTACTCACTAGATTCCTATCAAGTGAGATTTTTATTTATTTTTATTAAAATTCTCGTAGTCTATCTTTTCTTTGTTCCCTTTGTCCGTAACTCATATTATTTGCCATCATGGTGGATGATAATATCTTTTAACCCTTTCACCAAGACCCACCAAACCAAGACCTACCACCACACCTAAACCTGCCACCAAAAGACCCACCAATACCACCTTGAGCCCACACTCTAGGTTAGTACTCCAGACCAAGCCACCAAGGCTATCGAAACACCATTGAGCTTCCACAAATAGCCAATGTAACCCCCTTGCGATCAAACACCATCCGATTGGTGCAAAACGGATGTGCATTCCATGGACCTCGTTTCGAAGATCCTAACCAACATATTAAGGATTTCCTTAAAATCGTTTACTTAATTAATCTTGATGTTGGCACTCGAGACACAACACGATTTCTTCTCTTCCAATTCTCTCTACGTGATCAAGCTAGCAAGTGGCTTGAGCGTCTACCCACAAGATCTATCTCAACTTGGGACGATCTTACTTCTCGTTTCCTCTCTCAGTTTTTTCCACCAGGGAGAACTACTAAGCTAAGGAATGACATTTTGATGTTCCAACAACGTCAAGGTGAAACTCTTGCAAAGCGTGGACTCGTTTCAAGGACTTACTTCAAAAGGTCCTTCATCATGGCCTTGATCTTTGGCTCCAAGTTCAAATTTTTTATGATCATGTCAATCCCTCCACAAGGAAAATCATTGACCATGCGGCCAGTGTTAAGCTTCGTGATAAGAATGTGGAAGAGTCGTGGGGTATTATAGAGGATCTTGTCCTCTATGACAACAAAAGTTGGAATGACCCTAACGAATTGAGCAAAAACTTCAAGGAAATATCCTTTCCTTCTAATGTCTCAAGCATTCCCGATCATAGGATTATTAAACTTGAAGATCAAGTTAAATTCTTGATGAGTTCCTAGGAAGCTCCTAACCCTTCACGTCAAGTGAACAAAATCACTTCTTCATGTGAATTATGTAGTGGTCCTCATGATACTCGTGATTGCATGAAATTTCCCGAACAAGCTTTTGAGGACTATGTATCTTCGCGTACCGACGGAGCGGGAGATAAGTGGTTCACTTTCAAACCCGACCCAAACAATCTAGGTGATTCCTATAACCCCTCTTGAAAATATCACCCTAACTTTAGGTGGAAATAAAATCAAAATTCATCTTAAAACAAAATTTCAAATCCACCTAATCGTTTTCAACCAAGCGGTTCATCCTCGAATCGTCCCTATAATAATCCTTCTGTTTCCAACAATTCAAACAATCTTGAAGGATTAATATCCAATTTTATGTCATCTCAAGAAGCTCGTTTGCCAAAGTTTGAATCCGATTTCAAAAAATAACAAAGCGAGATGACAAATAAAATTGATACTCTTTAAAGGTTCTCAATGATCGAGTAATGAGAGCACTCCCAAGTTGCACCATCAAGAACTTGAAACTAAGTGTTAATTCTATTTCATCAGTTTCTTCTCCTTGTTCTTGCCCTAAAAAATAAGGTGCATATCTGTGCCCTCAAGCCAATTTCACTCAGTTAATACAATCAATACATGTTTCAAGCAAACTCAAAGTATTTCAAAAGACCAAAAACATGCTGAAAATACACTAAACAAAGTATCAGTCAATCAAACTCTTGAAGCACCAACTTATCAAGAATCCAAATTAACTTTAGATGATGAACTCAAAGATCACTACATTGAACGACCGGTTCTTGATGTCTTAACTCATGCACCTTACTATAATGCTTTAATGAATAAGTATGAGAAAAGATTTAAGTTGGGTAAAAATGGATCCGATTTTGTTCAAAATAAATTACCTTAAAAGTTAAATGATCCGGGATTATTCATTCTACCTTGTAGCATTGGAAGTTCCCAAGATTTTGATACATTAGTCGACTTAGGGTCAAGCATTAACTTACTCCTATTACCCCTTTATGAAAGTCTCAGATTAGGGAAGTTAGAAGAAACGGAAGCAATACATGGTTTATTGGATGGAACTCTAGCATATCCGGTAGGGATACTAAAGGATATGATAGTGCATATAGGGAATTTAACTATTTTGGCAGATTTCCTTGTCCTTGATATGGCTAGTGACACTACATGCCCATTCTTAGTTGGAAGAGGATTCTTAGCTACCGCTAGTGCTATAATTGATTGTAAGATTTCCAAAATAATGGTAGGAGAGGGATACACTAGGTCGATCTACAATGTCAAGAAGCATGCTTATGGCAATGATGAGGAACAAACACCTCATCGGATAGCTTTGGATAGGAAACCATCGAGATATGGACCTTGAATTAATGAAGATTTTATAGGACCTCAATGCCCATTCTATCTAAAAGAAGAATTTATAAATAAAATACACTCTATTGAACAACAATTGGCTAGGGACACCGAGATGGACCCATTTGAGGACCCTTTAGTATTTAGAAAGATGATTGAATTCCTAGGAGCCTTGCCAATTAACTTACGGATGAATAGGTGGAGGAAGGATAGTTCAAAGAAGAAATGGAATTGGGACAAGCCATAAAAAGAAGGAGATGGATCATGGCACATAAAAATGACAATATATGATCCCGATGGAGAGAAGTTTGAAAAGTCATACCGAACAAAACGTACTAATAGAAAACTAAAAGATGTCCTTGATGAGGAGCTTACTTACATAGGCTAGTACGTTATGATTTTGAGTCTAGCTACAAGACTCGTAAATAAAGAAAAGCGCTTCTTAGGAGGCAACACATGTTTTTAATTGTTTGCTTGTTTGGTTTTAATTTATGTTAAATGATGCAAATGCCCCAGGCGCCCTGAGGCTAATCACTTTCCGGACCAATTTTTTTTTTTGAAAATGGACCGAGGGAAACCGCTGTTATTGGGCAACTCTTCGATATTGTGACAAGTGTCCCATATGTGTAAGGTAATGTTTTTTGGGCAACTAAAGTGCGCTGGGCAATCGTATATTTTAATAAGGGTTGTTTCGTCATTTCACATTACACAGAAAGTACGCTTTTGAATAGTAACAGTACATTACATTTCTATTCAAAATCAAATACCCACTCGCACAAAAACATTCACAGTTACCGCTTTTCTCTGTTTTTGCTTCTCGCAGAAAAACATTCTTACTTACTTGTTTTCACAAATCAAACCCGTTTATTCCTCAGTCCTTCTCTTCCTTGTATCGTCAGTTATGTCACCATCTAGAAAGCTACAGGGTTGATTGCAAACCACATTCGATTTATCAATTTTTTTAAAAAAAATATGGCCAAATATGGTACGTAAATATTTTTCTCGTTGTTTATTGCATATGATTTATTTCTAATTGGTTCTATGTTATAATAAATCATTGTTGTTATTCGATTAATACCTATGTCACATAGGTGTTAATTCCATTTTAGAATCCATTGCTCTTTTTTTATGTCTGTCTGATTCGTAATTATGTCGGGTATAATACGTTAGATGTCGTTAGTTAGGTATGTAACATAAGTTGGTTCATTAAAAATTTTAGTGGCAGTCTGTAGACTAATAAGGAGTGGTTTATATCCATCGTCTACGCAATTGTTTACGACGTTGGTATACATTCCTTCTATGGTCAGAATTAATTTTTTTTGTTGACCCTTTTTAGGATTATGAAGTTAAGTTAATCATTACGAGTAAACTAAACTACTTTTGGTTGATAAAGAAAAAGTTAGACGCAAAACGCCGCATCTTGTTTAGGAATACATGCTTTGGAAGCTGGATTGATCTCTTGTTTTTTGAACATGAAACGCACATCATAGATTATATGGTAAGGAAACAGCATAAAGTTGACGATTCTCACTATGATATGCCATTCATTTTTTACATTCAAGGGCATGCTTTACATTTTGGTCGTCGTGAGTTTTGTCTAATGACCGGCCTGCGTTTTGGATATGTAAGCTTTGGGTCGTATACATCTGGTTCTCTAAATTTTCGTAACAGGGTATTTCCTGACAAGCAAGGGTATATTCTAACCAACTTAGATGTTATTGGTGTTATCAAGGATGAAGAGCGATTTTGACAGATATCTGATGAAGACCTGTACGTCTTTGTCTTTTGTTAGCCTTAGAGGTGATCTTTATGGGTCGTTTGTTGACATGCGAGGTGGATGATACACTGATGAGGTTAGTTAATAATCTAGATGAATGGAATGCTTTTCCATGGGGTGAGCATATTTGGACTCATTTATACGACCAACTTCATAATGTATTTGATAAGCACACGAATGACCACCTTTTAAGATTGAAGAAAGATCCAAAGCATTTTCCGACATACACAATGTCTGGATTTGTGTTTGGGTTTCAGGTATCCATTTTCCAACTTAACATTTTTACTGATTTCTATATTTAAAACTTTATGTATTTTGTTTTCTTATTTTTTTTTGTTTTATATTTTTTTATTATTTTTATTTTTTATTCTCATAGGTGTGGATCCTTGAGTTGTTTGAAAAATCTCATGCTTTGTGGATTAAACATCCAAATGTGATACCAAGAGCACTTGGCTGGTCTAGGAAGTCCATCTTTAAAAGAACTGATCGTTCGAACCTGTTTTCAAACGTAAGCCTGTTAAACTTTGTTGTTATTTATTTATTGTTTATAAGTAAAAAAAGTAAACCTACACAGAAAATTAGATGTTCCATTTCCACCTATCTAAGCCCACTATACCTTATCAGACTCAGATTGTTCATCAAATGCTTTTGATCTGTCTGCCTTTCTTTTCATTCTACCTTGAGGCTTGCCTTTGATGGCCAAAGGAATTTCATAATCAGCAATCTTTTTAATCTTTCTCAGCAGTGGATGAACAATTGGATGAGTTGCTTTTTTACACTGCAGATTAAGCTTAACTTCCAACATATGTCTGGCTACAGTCTTCATTAAAGGGATAGGGTGAGATTGCTTTAGGTTGAGCAATTGTATGGCAACTTCATTCTCAGCCTTTTTTTGGTTTTGGTGCTGGTGTTATTGTGGTGCTTATAATTGTAGCAGTGGTTGCCTCTGCACTTGAAACATCTGAATTGGCAGTGGCTAGAATAATACCAGCAGTTGTTGCAGCAGTGGTTACGTCAATACTAGCAGCGGATGCAGCAACACTGGCAGTGATTGCCTGCACCACTTCCTTCTCCTTTTCTTCAATTGCAGCCTTTAAACAATCATCTAGTACTGCTTCTTTACCTTCCATGTCAGCCACCAAATAACCTTCCCCATTCTCTCCACTGTCCAAATCCAAATCTATCAATGCCTCGCCTGAATTTGTACTCTCACTCCTCCCCTGTTTGGATGCATCCTCTAAACTTTGAATCCCAGCGCAACTTGTTTTCTTTCCCATTTTCTTCGCTTTCCTGAATGCATTGAACCTTGGCCTTTTTAGTCTCTCCAAAACACTTACTCTGTGCTTCAACCTCCTGATTGTTTCAGCCCAAGTAGTTGTCCAATTTTGAAGACCAGTGATCTTTGACTCCATAGTTGTGAATCTATCCGTCAATTCAAGAATGAGTTTCATAGTATCCTTACCACCTCGACCTGTGTAACCTGGTCCGAGAAGTGGATCATTGGAAATGTCATCATGTAGAAAGTCATTAGCCGTCAATTCATGTTGGTGTTCCAAACTACCCTCATAAATCCGAGTTGTGTTATCTGTTCCGACAGGTGAATCATATGATGTGTTTAACATTGCATCAGATCTAGCCTGAACATCCATGTCCCCCAAAATAGCCAGTTGGCTGGGGATTCCTCCACCTGTGTTGAATTCCAAAGAACTCTCCACATTAGGAGTTGCAATTGGTTCGATCTTACTTAGGTTTCCACTGCCCTACTCAGCTTCTAAGTCTGATGCAGTAGTGGAATCCCTTCCAATCATGTCACCTACCACACCTGTCACAGGCTAATTTCTTACACCAGTAGCACTATCCTGAGGTTTCTTTGTGCCTTTCTTCCTCCTACGGGTAACCAATGTTCTGTGGGGTTGGGAAGTCGAGGGTAAAGGGTCAGTAGTGGTTATAGGTTGTGTTGTCGTAGCAGTGGGATCAACAGTGGAATTCTCAGGAGGGGTTTCGGTAGTTTGTGGATCACGTAATTCTACATTCTCAGGGTTATTTGGCAAGTTAAGCATATGAGGGAATAAAGCAGTGACAGTCCCTGAAAATTTTGTGTTCTTCTTTTTCATATGAGTAAACACTTTAGGGACCATATGCAACAAATCATACTTTATCAGTTCTCTGATGAGGTATGGGGTCTACTATCTGACTCTCTACTAGCATCTGTATGAATCTCGGATACAAGTAATATCTGGCTTGGTCCTTAACATGTTTTTCCAAAGCCTCAAATAGCATTTTTGACCAATTAAAAACCCCTTGTTGAGTGAGGCAAATTATAGCAGTAGGTACGACCGATAGAGCATTTCATTAGCAGGCCAAACTAACGAGGCAACATTGTAATGTATGACTCCAAAGACTTTATATTAATTAAAGTAATTAACTAAACCATATATTGTTTTTTTGGTACCATTACTGAACTTTAGGATTCAACTACAATTACTGATCTAAGACCTACTATACATGAGTTCCAATCTGCATGGTGGATAGATAGCCAAGATTTTTTCAATGACTACGTTCCCAAAGCGCCGGTCAGGACCCAGCACAGCCTTGTCGATACCTACTTTTCGAAGCTTGAAAATTCACGGCAACATGCGAATACTAGTTTGAAAGTAAATTCAAAACAATGCAAGAGTGGAAGTAGTTCCAGAACAAAATATCTTAAGGATTATGTAATTGCCGGTCTGAATCGCCAAGTTTTTAAACTTGAGTGTATTATTCAGGTTCTCTTTATATTCATTATACTATAAGAATAGTAGATTCACTTTTTTATAACATGACCTGCCGGAATTTCCTAACACTTAAACCTTCACAGGTTCTTGCACATGACAGAACTGGCGGTCTTCGGGTATACTTTTCAACTAATCTATAGTTATTTCTCGCTGCCATTGTTTAATTTTAGAAATTTCATGCATATTTTTTTACAGGACAAACTTGATTTTGAGTCACATTTTCCAAACACAAGGACTGCCTTTTCCGATTCACTTAATAGCATTTATCTCAAACTGATCGACTTGCCGGAATCTGACGTGGACGTTGCTCAGGTTAATATTTCTTCTTCGTATTTAGTTGTATGGCCGTTATATACACATGTAATCAGCGCTAGTCTGTTCCAGGAGTATCTCCTTTTAGAGTAATTGAGATTGGCGTTGGCGGAGGAAGAAAGGTTACAGTTGGAAGAAGAGAAGATGAATGCTGAGGCCAACATCTTAAGGCTGGAAGAGGCTAATAGGTAGCGGTTGGAAGAAGCTGAAATGTTGAAGTTGGAGGAGGAGAAGAAGAAAAAACGACGCGCGTTTATGAATTCGTCACATTTTCAAAAGGCTTTAAGTCGGTTACCACCCGACAAGAGGATTCTCATGGAACCTGTTTCGCCACAAAAGAATCTGTAAGTTAAACGGCGTAAAATAAAAAAACACGGTCCTAACATGAACGACCCAACTATTGCTGAGGAGCTTAACAGAGTGAAACCTTGGGTAGAGGTACGGTGATAATTTTTACAAACTTGTCAATATACTTGGTTATGAATAATGCTCTGTCAAACTAATAAATTGAAGTTGTTTTGTAGGATCTAAGGAGATGGTTTCATTCTGTCGAAACTCTTTGGCTGTCTGATGAGATTGAATAATTCCTTTGTGATCCTGATAGACTACGGTGTAAATTTCCATGGTCAGATGATTATACTGTAGACCGAAATTTCTGGCTTCGATTAGTTTGCTTATACCCTGCTAGAAAAGATTGGATAACTGAGGAGGTTAGTTTATACACGTATTCTTATTCACTTTTTTTTTGACTCTGTACTTGATTTTTACCATTTCTTAATATGGTATTTTATTTACGACAAATGCGCAGCATATAGACCTATGGGTTGACTACATGTGGCATGTACGACCTCAGAATGCTAACTGGGCGATGGTTAGTAGTTACTTTGTTCAGATTCTTCTTCAAAATGGCATGCCCGTGTTTTATGCAGACGGGACGAGGTATCCCAGGCCCTGGAATGATGTTGAACATGCAATACATTTACTTTTCATTTCCTGCTATTGTTACGGTTAACGGTCATTCAATAATCAGGTAGTTGATGAAAGGAACTTTAAAAACGGCAACATTTAAAGTATGAACAAACTTGATATTTGCCCCTCAAATGATCAACTTTCCTTTACGTATTAACAAACTTGATACTCTGTCTCAAACTCACAATCTTTATCCACAGCTTTTGATCTATCAGCAGTCCTTCCATTCCCACTAGCCGTGGTTTATGTTAAAAGATACGAGTTGATCCATACTTTGAATAATTCGTCCAACAGAACCAAAAACCCAACAATCCTCCCCTAAACTTGATATTTACAATCAAAATCATCAAGTATCTTCTTAAGCACAAAATACCTTTTTTGGAGGGTGCTTCGAAACTGCTAGTGTCTTCCTTATCACTAAAGATTGGAGGGTGCTTCGAAACTGCTAGTGTCTTCCTTAAGCATGAAATACCTTTAAATCTGTTGACCCTTGGCCTCCCTTGTCGCTCCAAACCTCTTACCCTGTGCTACAACTTTCTGATTGTGTCATCCTGAGAAGAGGATATTTGTTGTATGCCAGTGATCTTATACTCCATTGTAGTACATTTAGCCGTCAATTCCTGTATAAGTTTCATGGTATCCTCATGATAACCTAACTAGCAGTGTTTTCGTAACACTAGCAGTTTTTTTCATGCAATCTAGCAGTTGGAACAGCTTTGCACTCCAATCTTCCAACCAAGTCCTCCTTTGCAAATGATTTGGCAATGTAGTATATCATGCATCTTCAGTGGTGGAATAGACCACAATTGTTTGCTTCTTACACTGTCATGAGATAAGGCTGATTTCCAAACACTGACCCCCTCCAGTTGTAGGCGTTCGATCTCAGCAGTATATTTAATACCCTAGCAGCAGTTATGGTAACACAATCAGTAGTTAATAGTTTGAGCAACATATCAGGAAATACATAAGCAGATGAGTTTCCCAAAAGCAGTAGTTTCCATAAAACCCAACAGCATGCATGAAGACGTTCTCCGTTATCTAAACCTTCCATTCGCAAGTAACATAATGCTTACCAGCAGTAAGCTATGTCAACAGCACAAATATGTTGCAACAGTTTACAAGACCATGATAACTGAAACAACACTTAAAGTAAGGTTAAGGTGGAGTTGACAACTTTGCCTTGCACTTGGTCAACTCCATCCCTGCTTTGAACAATGTTGACCACATTAGCTGACTTTTTAACATACAAACACGACAATTGTATTCTTGTATATACCTTTGACCACAATAATAAAATGACAGTTTTATTAATTTTATACGTTGACGAACTATATCCTAATACACCGCCAAATTTCTTTTAGGTTTTTATTCCTCTCAACGAGACTGTTAAACACAGGTGTCTTGCCCAATTTAACATACCTACAAGAGTGGTAACATTCTATGATAGCGGCGACACGTGTGACTATGAGTCACGTGCATGGTATGTCCGTGTTAGGGAGTGCTTACAGGTATCTTCTTATTATAACAAAGTCATATTATTAGTTATACTTTGTGACCAGACACCATGCTTGTTATAACCAACATATATATTACAATTATGGACAACACATACATAAATAAATTATAATTTGTTATACTTTGTGACCAGACACCATGCTTGTGACTAGTTGCCCATTATTTGTCTCTAGTTGCCTCATAACAAATTTATTGTTGGCCAAAGTTTCTTGGGTGTTGTGTTGTTGTAGTTTGACTTTGAGTTTTGTGCACACTAGTTCCCTTCAAGTACATGCCACTATGTACCACCATCATTTCCATACATCTATCTACCATTAATAAATTGTCCTTCTTATTTTAAACCCTAATTTTTGTTTACCACAACCAACAACAGAGTATCTAAAAAACATTTGTTATACTTAATTGTCTATAATAGTAACATCAACGGAATACCACAACCAGCAACAGAGTATCTCAACAATGTGTAGGTTAACTAGAACCAACCAAAAAATAAACAACATGAATCTGCTTGCTTTCGTATTTTAACAATTTATTTTCCTGATTTTAATTTACATTGTGTCTCGCACATATAATACGATTATAGGAAATACATACTTAGCTACCAAGCTTGATTACTTTTAATTTTGAACTGCACATAAGGTTCATGATTTAGTTGGCCCACATATGATTTAGTTGCCCATCGTATATATGTGCTTGCCCAAAAATATTATCTTGTTTGACACAGGTTTCATTGTGTCTTTTTTTTGTGCAATACTTAAACTTGAAAATTAATGGACTAGTTCCCTTCAAGTACATGCCACTAGCTAGCAACATCATTTCAGTACGTCATTTCCTCATTAATAAAGTTTGTCCTACTTATGTGCATCCCTGATTTGGGTTTTTTACAAAATATCCATGCAATATTGAAGATAGCACAGCCAAGTGCACACTTACTCAGACTTTATGATATAAAATGTAAGTTATATTATGGTAGTGTATTATTACATAAAATATATTTTATATGTACACCTAATAATAGCATATGTGTGTTAGTTGATGTAACCAAAAACTAATCAACATAAACCTGTTTAATGGCGTGTATGTAAACAACAAACTTAAGTATTAATTTTCCTAACACAAGGGGCATAAAATTTTGTTGCATTTGGAACTAAACAAAAGGCTAACTGGTTAAGTTTCCCCTGATGTGCCCAGTTGGTGCAAGTTTTAATTTTATAAAAGGTGAATTACCAATATTACCAATAACACATACGAGCAAGTATACTCGTCCGTTATAGCAAGATTGTGAAGGTAAGTCAGGATCGTTCGCAGGGATTTGAGTGAATCAGAGCACAAGTTTGAATTAACGGAGTCTATCAAAAACATATAACAAAGCAAATAGATATAATGAAATTCAGATGATTAAAAACTACACTTGCTTAAACTAGTTTCATATCATAGATTAATGTGATTGTGTTAACTACTTAACATGTTGGTTGTGATAATTAGTTGAGAACTAATCTATTGTTCTTACAAGTTAAACCTTCGTCAAGATTTTAGTTCATAAAAACAAGCTTTAAGTTTAACCAATCAATTCAAGATCAATTCAAGTTTCATAAGTCTACTTTCATAAACTTAAACACAAAAACATCCACTTGCTCATCAAATTGCTTAAGAAATGGTCAATACAAAAGGTAACCGATCATAGACAAAAGGCAACAATTGATTCTCAACAACTAATCTTACGACCATTTAGATGTTTCCAACCAATCCAATTTGATAATCAAAAAGCGTTTCTATTACAACCATACCTTAGTTCCTTTGTATAATCAAGAATAATGGGTAAAAACAATCATCCATAGACAAAATGATTATGACTAGTTGAATAACACGAAGTTCTTTCGACCCCAACGATTATTACCAATTAGCCAAACTTGATTAACAAATGTCACTATGAAACTTTAGCACAATTGGATCTTAGAATTAACTTGAAATTGAATTAAAACATGTTAACACAATCACTAACTAATCATATGATAATCAACATCATTTAAGCAAGTGTATAAAGAAACTAGCCACTCATAGCAAACATGAACATAAACTCATAACTTTGATCATAAGAAAACATGATTAAAAGTCTTACAATGCTTGGAATAAGATTACAAATGATGAAGTAATGATTCCCAAAGGATCGTGGTGGACTTCTTAGTGTTTTGGCCTCCAAAGGTGGAACTTCTGGAACTCCAAACTTCTCTGGATTTCTAAGGACGAATTTTAAGAGGTTAGGGCTTGGTTTGATGAGTAGAGAGCTTTGTAATTGAGGTGTGTCTCATATGCTCACAATTAGCCTCTATTTATACTAATTCCAAGGCCTAGGGTGTTAAATGCTTAACTTGGCCTCCAAGGAGTAAGGAAGGGACTAGAATACACCAAGAGAAGGACCTAGAATCGTTTGGATGCAAAGGGGAAGCTTAGTGATGAAGATTTGACAACTGCAGCTTCTCCAACCGGATCGGGTTGGATCTTCTGAGATATAAAACTTGATCTTTTCTCTTCACTCTGTCTTGTAGAACTTGGTTCTTCAATCACTAAGGTCTTCAAAGGTACTTGGGATTTAGCTTTACTGAGACGGGAATCTTCGATTAGCTGCATATTTCCACATTTTCCTCCATTTCCCTGCACTTGGTTATAAATACTAGACAAACATCTCTAGATACGATTAAGTACTAAAATCACACAAATATAACCAAATAACAGATATAAAAGTACACGCATTGCTCAGTCATGATTAGATTATTACCATAAGCTTGTACAAGAAACAAAACTCTACCGATGTGGCGTGAGCACCAAGTAAAAACATCTAAAGAGGGCTTTTATTCGGGTTATAATGATAGGCTAAGGGTTAAGGGTATGGATAAGGCATGGGAATGTTAATGAAATTGGTGTTAAAATAAAAATGAAGTCAAGTCTAATTCCCGTGTTGCTAGCTACCAAACATTCCACGAACCAAATAAACGATTATAGCTTTGCTTTCTTCTTTTCCACTTTCCACAGCTTTTTGCTTTGCCATGATAATTATTCTTCGATCATAGCACATTGGCTATTATTTCCATACTTTCAACACAATTTTTTTTTTTTTTTTTTTTTTTTTTTTTTTTTTTTTTTTTTTTTTTGCAAACATGACTCAATCAATCAATCACACAGGATGTGGTACTCATAATCATTTGAACAATCTTCACTTTCCAGGCGACTAGCAACCAACCGTTAGACATTGATACGGGGTAGGCTAAGGTTAAAAGTGTAAAATCTTTTTGTATTTTCTGGGTGAAGCAAAAATGAAAGGGATGGCTCAGAAGGTGTAACTAGGGGTATCTAGTGCTAAAAATGAGCACTACAAATGGGTCCATGTGGGTGGTTAATTAACCAATGAGGCTAGCTAATATATCATTAGATGTAAAACGGAAGGCCATTTGGGTTAAATCCTAAGGTGCCTCTTTATCACACGAATTCACTTATATCGCACGAATGCAATCTCACTGCGGTATGGTAATGATTTACAAGCACAAGTTCTAGAATAAATAAAATCACCGGCACACTCATAGCAAAAGATCCAAGCATAAAAAATGTATGCTAATAAGAAATAGGCTCAAATCCTCACAATTTTAGTGGAAAGGGTATAATATGTGTTAGCAAATGTCATCGATCCCAGAATGGATTGCAATAGTAATCGGAACACATCTTGAAATTTCAAATATTACCCATTTTACCAGTGGAATGATCCAGTTATTCTAATATATAATCCTAAAAGTGTGAAAACAACTAGATCACAAGGGCAAACAAAATTTTAAATTTAAGCATGAAAACTCTAATTTTTCCTATTCACCCCCCCCACACTTAAGTTAGACATTGTCCTCAATGATAAACGAACTTCAAAGTATAGAAATAGGGAAAATAGAGATGAAACCAGATATGTCAATGAGTTTATTAGCTTAAAATTCTTTCTTCATTCCTGGCGTCCACTAGAGAAATCATCACCTGCACACAATCTTATAAACAAACAAAAGGTTTTATTAAAAGGTGGCACCCCCCCACACTTAAGTTCAACCAAAGGTTAAAACTTTGGGGAGTGACCACAGAAAATCAAATCTGAAACACACGGGTTGCCTCCCGAGAAGCGCTTGTTTTATTACTGAGTCATCAGTCTGACTCGATTCTTCCCGAATTTATTCAGCTGCAAGGGCAGGTTTGAACATTTTGTAGAGTTTGGGGATGTACATGAATTCTTCACCAGTATCTTCAATATCGTCCCAGACGAATTCAGTAGTTGGTTTCCATGGAACAGTTTGTGGAATTCTTCCAGGAAATGGTGCTACAAAGGTGATAGTTTCGAATTCATTCTCATGGTGTCTCCAGGACACTGCCGCAACTGAAACTTCATTCGTTTGCTCCTTGTCGTAGTATAACTTGATTCGGTGTCCATTAACAATGAAACTTCCACCTTGTTTGTCATAGAGTTCGACATACCCAGATGGATATCCATGTTTAACGACATATGGTCCAAACCATTTTGGTTGTAACTTAGGAGCTTTGAATTTGAATTTCATGTTAAAAAGCAGAACTTTATCTCCGGCTTTGAATTCTTTTCGAATTCGTAGCTTTTTATCATGATAAGCTTTTGTTCTGGCTTTATACAGTTTGGAGTTTTCATAAGCTTGGAGTCTTAATTCATCGAGTTCGTGCAATTGCAGAAATCTTTTCTCTCCAGCTATTTTGAGATCGGTGTTACATTGTCTGAGCGCCCAATAAGCACGATGTTCAACTTCGAACGGCAAATGACAAGTCTTCCCATACAGGAGACTGTAAGGAGTTGTACCAATTGGTGTTTTATAAGCCGTACGAAATGCCCACAGAGCATCATCAAGTTTTCTTGCCCATAAAGACGGATTGTCTTTTACTGTTTTTTCCAGTATTCTTTTGAGAGCTCTGTTGGTATTTTCGACTTGACCACTAGTTTGTGGATGATAAGCAGTCGCAAATCGATGATGAACTCCATATCTTTTCATGGTTTTTTCCATTTGTTGATTGCAGAAATGAGTTCCACGATCGCTTATGAGTGCTTTGGGAATTCCATAACGAGCGAAAAGCTTTTTGAGAAAATTAACGACGACACGAGCATCGTTTGTCGGTAAAGCTTCAGCTTCTGCCCATTTGGACACGTAATCTATAGCAACGAGAATGTATTCGAATTTGTTGGATTTAGGGAAAGGTCCCATGAAATCTATTCCCCAAATATCGAATATTTCGCACACTTGAATGCTTGTTAATGGCATTTCATCCCTTCGAGAGAGATTGGTTGTTCTTTGACAAGCGTCACAGTTTTGAACAAGTGTATGTGCTTCTTTGAATATTGTTGGCCAATAGAATCCAGCATCAAAAACTTTCTTAGCTGTAGTGGAAGGACCATAATGTCCCCCAGTTGGGCCATGGTGACATTCGTCAAGAATTTTACGAGTTTCAGAACCAAAAATACATCTTCGGATCATCCCATCGGGACACATTTTGAAAAGATATGGCTCTTCCCAAAAGTAGTATTTGAGTTCCGAAAAGAATTTGCTTCTTTGAGCATGAGTTAGTCCTTTTCTGAGAATTCCTCCGGCGAGGTAGTTTGCAAAGTCAGCAAACCAAGGATCGTCATTTCCGTCGATGGTCATAAGAGTTTCATCGGGAAAATAATCATTGATTTATTCTTCTTTCAACTCCTCAAGATTAGGATTTTCGAGAGGGGATAAGTGATCAGCAGCGAGATTCTCTGCTCCTTTCTTATCTTTGATTTCGATGTCAAATTCTTGGAGTAACAAAATCCATCGAATAAGACGTGGTTTAGCGTCTTGCTTGGTGAACAGATATTTGAGTGCTGAATGATCGGTAAAAACGACTGTTTTTGAGAGCACAAGATATGATCGGAATTTGTCAAAGGCAAAAACGACAGCCAGTAATTCTTTTTCGGTGACGGTATAATTTTGCTGGGCACTATTCAGTGTCTTGCTGGCAAAATATATAGGCCGAAAGTGTTTTCCTTCGCGTTGTCCTAAGACAGCTCCAACAGCAAAATCGCTTGCATCGCACATAAGTTCGAAGGGTAGTGACCAATTAGGTGAAACCATGATCGGAGCACTAGTAAGTTGAGATTTCAGTGATTTGAAAGCTTTTATGCAATCAGCATCGAAGTTAAAGATAGATTCTTTCTCAAGAAGTTTTGTCATCGAACGAGATATTTTGGAAAAATCTTTGATGAATCGGCGGTAAAAACCAGCATGTCCTAAAAAACTCCTAACGGCTTTGACGTTGGTTGGTGGTGGAAGTTTTGAGATGACATCGACCTTTGCTTTGTCGACTTCCATTCCGGCACTAGAGATTTTGTGGCCAAGCACAATTCCTTCGGTTACCATAAAGTGGCATTTCTCCCAGTTGAGAACAAGATGTGCAGCTTCGCATCTTTCGAGCATTTTATCGAGATTAGAAAGGCAAGTTTCGAATGAATCTCCAAAGACTGAAAAATCATCCATGAAAACTTCCATGGAGGTTTCTAGCATGTCTTGGAATATGGCGATCATACACCTCTGAAAAGTCGCAGGTGCATTACAAAGATCAAAAGGCATACGCCGATATGCGTAGGTTCCAAAAGGACACGTAAAGGTGGTCTTTTCTTGATCGTTAGGATCGATGGGAATTTGGAAATATCCTGAAAATCCGTCGAGGAAACAAAAGAATTTATTTCCCGCTAGTCTTTCAAGCATTTGATCCATGAACGGGAGCGGAAAGTGATCCTTTCTGGTGGCTTTGTTTAACTTACGATAGTCAATACAAACACGCCAACCGGTGACAGTTCTAGTTGGAACTAGTTCATTTCGCTCATTAGCTACAACCGTTATTCCTCCTTTCTTAGGAACACAGTGAACAGGGCTTACCCAAGGACTATCCTCAATTGGGTAAATGATTCCAGCATCAAGAAGTTTAATGATTTCCTTTTTAACAACTTCTTTCATGTTGGGATTTAATCTACGTTGACGTTCTACCACAGGTTTAATCCCTTCTTCGAAATTGATTTTGTGTTTGCAAAAATTAGGACTAATTCCTGGGATATCAGATGTTTTCCAAGCAAAAGCTTGTTTGTGATTTTTGAGTACGGAAACTAAACTTTCTTTCTCATCATCCTCGAGCAATGAAGATATGACTACTGGAAGAAGTGAGTTCTCCTCCAGATAAGCATATTCAAGATGATTTGGGAGAGGTTTGAGTTCGAGATCCGTGGGTGGTTCTTCGATTGAGGATTTTATTCGCATCTTGTCATTGAAAGTGATTTCCTCAAAATTTTCTTCCTCTTTCTCTATTTCTTCTTCTTCTGAGTTATCTTCTTCGAATTCTACTTTCATGAAATCATCAAACTCTTTGTCAGAATCTGTTTCATTGATTTTTTCAGAAGTAGTCATGAATGGATCGGATTCGTTCAGTAATGCATCTAATTCCTCATCAGTGACTTCATCTATAACATCGACGTTAAAACAAGTGTCATCACTGGAATGTGGGTAGCGCATTGCTTTATCGATAAGAAAAGTGATTCGATCTTCCCCAACTCCAAGGTTGAGTTCTTTTCCTTTAACTTTGATGATTGCGTCGGCGGTGTTTAGGAAAGGTCTTCCTAAAATGAGTGGGACTTTACTATCTTCTTCCATTTCCAAGATTACAAAGTCCACGGGAAAAATGAATTTACCGACTTGAACAAGCATATTCTCAGCAATTCCCACAGGATATTGATAGGAATGATTTGCCAATCGGATGCTCATTTTTGTTGGTTTCAGGCTGTTGTTGCACAACTTGGAATAGAGTGAATAAGGCATCAAATTGATACTTGCGCCAAGATCGGCTAAAGCATCACATTTAACGTTATTCCCGAAAGTACATGGAATCAAAAAGCTCCCAGGATCTCCGAGTTTTGGTGGAATTTTGTTTTGAACTATAGCTGAGCATTCTTCGTTAAGAAAAGTTGCTGATATTTGCTCAAGCTTGCTTTTGTTATTAAGAAGTTCTTTCAAAAATTTCCCATAATTGGGCATTCCGGCTATAACATCAACGAGAGGAACATTGAGTCTAACCTCTTTGATTATTTCGATAAACTTCTTATAACGCTCTTCCATCTTCTCTTTCTTTAGGCGTTGAGGATAAGGAATTTTTGGTGTATACGCCTTGACGGGTGGAATGTCTTTCTTTTTGGTGGTTTGAGTTGTGTTTGGTTCTTCGTTTTCATCCTCACTATCAACGGTGACAGGAGTATTAGGATTAGGTGGTGGATCGTACGAGAGACCACTTCTTGTGAAAACAGCATTGATATGTTCATTTCTTGTTTGGGGTGGACGGTACGTCTTATCATTTGATGGTTTTGGATTGGATTGAGTGTTACTTGGCAATGAACCAGATGGTCTAGAGGAATGTTGGTCAGAAAGTCTGCCAAGCTTGTTTTCAAGATCTTGGATAGATGCTTGATGATTTTTCTGTCCTTGCTCAACTTTGGCTTTGAGATTGAAAAATTGATTTTTTATAAAATCATTTGCGGATTTTTGACCAGCCACGAGTTCTCTCATGGTTTTTTCGAATTCGGTTTCTTCTGTCTTTTTGTCGGAACTTTGGTGTGGTGGATCGTCAGTTCGTGGTTGAGAATCACGGTTGTCATCCCTTGGTCGGCGATCTTGCCAATTTCCAGAATTTCGACCGTAATAATTACTACGATATCCTCCTCTACGGTATCCTCCTTGAGCGTAATTTGCTTCTCCTTCTTTCGGTCCACCCATAGGTTTATCGTCGCACTCGGACGATGGGTGATTTCCTCCACAATTGTTGCATCCGTCTCGCATGTCTTTCATTTCATCTTTGATATCTTTGTATTGCGAGTCGATTTTTGAGGTTAACGCTTCCATTTTCTCCAAGAGTTTTGAGGTATCTGTGTTTTCGACAAAAGCAACGGTTTTTCGGAGAGGTTTGGTTTTTGAATCTTTGGACCAATCAAGTTTGAGAAGTACTCGATCTTCGAGCAATTGATGTGCATCGTTGGGAGTTTTATAGAGAAAAATTCCTCCAGCATCGTTGGGAGTCCATGGTAAAAGATTTGGATAATGGTTCCTTTTGATAATCCATGTCCATGACAACTACGAAGCAAATCTTTCATTCGAAGCCAAGCTTCGACAAGCGATTCGTTTGGGTTTTGGTTGAAAGCACTAATTTCTCCCATCAATCGATCAAACATGGCAGGTGGAAAGAATCGGCTCACAAAAGCTTGCCTCATCTCCTCCCAAGTATTGATGATTCCTGGGGTTAATTCATTGTACCATACTTTAGCATCTCCGGCGAGTGATGATGGGAAAAGTTTGAGTTTAATGGCATTGACATCGGTGTCGCCATAACGAAACATTCCGCAAATTTCGATGAATTCGGCAATGTGCTTATGCGGATCGGCCCGCGCACGGCCATCGAATTGTCGGTCTTTGATCATAGAAAGGTGATGTCCCTTCACGGTGAAGTTGTCACCAAGGTTAATCGCAACAATAGCACTTTCGGGGGTTGGTGCTACGGTTCGGTTGGTTCCCCACATGGGTTGATCATCCGCCATGGGAAAAGGTAAATTGGTGAAAGGATTGTAAACAACTTTGGCTTCAATGAGGTTATCAAATGGTGGGTTTGGTACTCTTGGTACACGGTTTTCCAATGGTATGAAACGTGTTCTTCTTCTTCTTCGAATCAAACGTTCGGGGTTGGTAAGAGGTGTAATTGGTTCTATTCCTGTTGCTCGAGTGTTCATACAATGACCTAGAGAATCCAGGCAATATCTAAACACACGGACAAACAACGAAAACAGTTTATATGAAACAGAGGAAGGTAACCGGATCGGTTGCGGGATGCAACCGATCGGTTAGACCTGTTGACTGATGGGTAAACTCGTAACCGATTCGGTTGAGGGGCAACCGGATACGGTTAAGGTTTCTGTGAAAAAAATTTTTTTTTTTTTTTTTTAGAATCGGCTGAGGGAAATTCAAAAACTTGTTGAAACACAATCAAATCCCCGGCAGCGGCGCCAAAAACTTGATGTGCCCGGTTGGTGCAAGTTTTAATTTTATAAAAGGTGAATTACCAATATTACCAATAACACATACGAGCAAGTATACTCGTCCGTTATAGCAAGATTGTGAAGGTAAGTCGGGATCGTTCGCAGGGATTTGAGTGAATCAGAGCACAAGTTTGAATTAACGGAGTCTATCAAAAACATATAACAAAGCAAATAGATATAATGAAATTCAGATGATTAAAAACTACACTTGCTTAAACTAGTTTCATATCATAGATTAATGTGATTGTGTTAACTACTTAACATGTTGGTTGTGATAATTAGTTGAGAACTAATCTATTGTTCTTACAAGTTAAACCTTCGTCAAGATTTTAGTTCATAAAAACAAGCTTTAAGTTTAACCAATCAATTCAAGATCAATTCAAGTTTCATAAGTCTACTTTCATAAACTTAAACACAAAAACATCCACTTGCTCATCAAATTGCTTAAGAAATGGTCAATACAAAAGGTAACCGATCATAGACAAAAGGCTACAATTGATTCTCAACAACTAATCTTACGACCATTTAGATGTTTCCAACCAATCCAATTTGATAATCAAAAAGCGTTTCTATTACAACCATACCTTAGTTCCTTTGTATAATCAAGAATAATGGGTAAAAACAATCATCCATAGACAAAATGATTATGACTAGTTGAATAACACGAAGTTCTTTCGACCCCAACGATTATTACCAATTAGCCAAACTTGATTAACAAATGTCACTATGAAACTTTAGCACAATTGGATCTTAGAATTAACTTGAAATTGAATTAAAACATGTTAACACAATCACTAACTAATCATATGATAATCAACATCATTTAAGCAAGTGTATAAAGAAACTAGCCACTCATAGCAAACATGAACATAAACTCATAACTTTGATCATAAGAAAACATGATTAAAAGTCTTACAATGCTTGGAATAAGATTACAAATGATGAAGTAATGATTCCCAAAGGATCGTGGTGGACTTCTTAGTGTTTTGGCCTCCAAAGGTGGAACTTCTGGAACTCCAAACTTCTCTGGATTTCTAAGGACGAATTTTAAGAGGTTAGGGCTTGGTTTGATGAGTAGAGAGCTTTGTAATTGAGGTGTGTCTCATATGCTCACAATTAGCCTCTATTTATACTAATTCCAAGGCCTAGGGTGTTAAATGCTTAACTTGGCCTCCAAGGAGTAAGGAAGGGACTAGAATACACCAAGAGAAGGACCTAGAATCGTTTGGATGCAAAGGGGAAGCTTAGTGATGAAGATTTGACAACTGCAGCTTCTCCAACCGGATCGGGTTGGATCTTCTGAGATATAAAACTTGATCTTTTCTCTTCACTCTGTCTTGTAGAACTTGGTTCTTCAATCACTAAGGTCTTCAAAGGTACTTGGGATTTAGCTTTACTGAGACGGGAATCTTCGATTAGCTGCATATTTCCACATTTTCCTCCATTTCCCTGCACTTGGTTATAAATACTAGACAAACATCTCTAGATACGATTAAGTACTAAAATCACACAAATATAACCAAATAACAGATATAAAAGTACACACAATGCTACTAAAAACATGCACAATCTGAGTGTTATCAGCCCCCAAATTTAAACTAGTTACCCAAATTGGCTATCTTGTGGCCAGGAGCGTTGAGTACTAGAGAAGCTTCATTAATTAAACTTGGCCTAATGTGCATTTGTAATTACTTGACAAGACTCAACCCCACCCCTACCCCCCCCCCACTCCATCTGGATTATATAAACGGACATCATATATTCTATTTTCATACAACTTTTGTCAAGGGACACCCACTACCCACATCACAATTTACTACAAAAGAAATCGATAACTTACTTAAAGACATGGTTAACACTCTGTTTGTGCGTGACAATGAACGTGACTTCAAGTTCTTAAGTGATATGCATGCAAAGGTGATCGACCTTACTCGTCGTTGCACTGTGAGGGGTGAGCAGATCAAGCAGTTGGAGTGCGTGGTTGGGTCCAAGCTTGCCAGTGCTGTTTTGGAAATCCTGCGTGAAATTCAGGATGAGGAGCTTGAGAAAAACAGGACGCTGATGAGGCTCATGAGTGAGACTCAGCTCCAAGTTCTCAAGAAAATCTCCTTTCTGGCAAAGATGCGCAAAAATTATTAAACCTCTACTCCTAGCTTGTTATGTGCTGATTCGTCTTTTTGTGAGTGGTGAAAAACACAATATCAATATATATCAAATTAACCGTAAAATTCGACAAATTAACCTTTTAGGAAAAGGGTTAACGTACCAAACCTTACGGGTGTGATAAAAGTGATACCGGAAAAGTGATTTCCCGGGTCGTGTCCCAACGAGGTGTGAATGGAAGGATTCGTTGAGTTTTGTGACTTATAACTTGAATTGGTTTTAATGATTTGTTGATTTGAATTACGTTTTTCTACAAATTAATTAACGGGAAAGTAATTAAGGCAAGGGAACCCTAATAAACTACAAATTAACTACTACTAGGCCTAAGGAATGATAAAACAAAGCTAAACTAAGTCCTAGGGTGCTAAAACTAAAAAAAAAAAAAAACGTAAAAAAAAGGGCAACCACCCTAGCCAAAAAACATAAAACTTTTGCAATTTAAAGGCAACGGGTGTGAGATCAATTTTACTACGTTCTAATTAACTAAAAATAATTTTAGAAAAAAGCCGGGAATTTTTTCGACTTTTAAAATAATTACTACGAATTAAAATCTAATTTACTCTAATTAAATGATTAAAAATAGTAAACATTTTGAGAAAAATCTGAAAAAATCACAAAATCTCCTTTAAAGGTTGCTGAACTTAAGAAAAATAAAAAAGGTGGTGGTTGCTTTATGAAATAAGCCAGAAAAAGCTAAAAGAGCTTATAGTTAAAACTGCCAAAGTGTCCTTAAGAAGTTAATTGTGCATGAAAATAACGAGACAAGTCCCAAGGGCAGTTGGTTTGGTGTGTTGGGTTTGTGGTCATGTGCTTTGAGTGGGGAGATGTGGGTTCGAGTCCCACCAGCTACCCCTTTTTTGAAACATTTTTTTTTTAATTCTGCTTGTTGGGATTCGAAGTTGAAAGTAAAATAAGCACTTTTTGTGAAAAACCTTTTTTCTAGAAAAGCTTAAATAAGCTGATATTACAGCTTATCCACAACAGACTTTGAAGACAAAAACTCCTTTTAAATAAGCATCACCAAACACCACTTCAGCCTATTTGAGCAAAGAAAGGGACCAAGTGAATCTTTTTAAAAAGGTACTCCTACATGATATTCAACAAGCACTTCAATTCTAGCAATCACACAATGAATTTACTACCTAAACGAGGGATTAAGCAGATGGCTTTAAGCTACTCTAAGGGAAGTCCTAAACAGCTAATGAAATAAGGGAAAAGCAGTTGGTATAAGCAATGGGGAATCCTAAGCTAAAGATATATTAAGCTAAACTAGCATTAAGCAAATAAGGAGTAAATAAGTTGAAGAGTAAAAAAAAACAATGTGACCTGTGACTGCAGGCTGAGACACAGCTTAAGGTGGCCTGTTTTGTGCTTAATTTTAAGCTCCTAAGATCTTCAAAACAAGGACAAGCTACAGGAAATTCAAGTTAGCATAGCAAGAGTTCAAAATAAGCTGATAGGGGGCCAAGAAAGAGCTTTTTACAGCCTATAAATAAGCTGAAAATATCAAATCCACCCTGTGCACAGAACATATAAATGGCCAACCCACCCACTTTGACCCATTAGCAGACCTAGTAAAAAATTTTTTTGATTTTTTCTCTTTTGACCCAAATTAGATAAGCTACTGAACTTGTTATTTTTATTTTTTACAAATTTTTATCTCACTTAAAACTGGACTAAACTTGTTAAAAGAAATCTGCCAAAACTTTTTTTTTTCTTTTTGAACCAGATAAAACTTAAATGTTTGAATACTTGGAAAACGCTTTACCAACTCAATCAACTGATCTTAGGAACTTAAAGTAGGTTTGACTTCAGTGGTCAAAGTGGGTAAAAACCACTTTGACCCATTTAAAAATCTTAAACCAAACACTCCTTAAATAGGAGATTTCCTTAAAAACTGATTTTCAAAACCTGAACTTGGATTCTCTTTAGTTAAGAACTGATTTGAGACTAAAATGAAGCTTAATTTACTGATTAGAATATGTGAAAACACAAAATAACAGAAAATGCTTATTTATAGGCTAAACAGACAAGTTAAGGAAAAAGAACTTTTCATTCATTGAACTGAAAACATTACAACTAATTGAAAATACATTTAAAACTAAAAACTTGGTAAAAAATGACTTTAAAAAAAAACTAAGACAAGGGGTGCCTTATCAAATGGCTACATGATTCCTATTTATACTAAAAGCTAATGGGGTCTTCCTCTCTTCCATTTGTGTTTCTTCAGTGAGGCAAAACAAGCTAAGTACCAATCTTGTGCTTTCTTGAGATGATCCCATCCATTCAATTGGTAGGTACCATTTTGGATCAATCTGAGTCGTCCATGGGGTCTTTTGAAGCTGGGATTGCCAGCTTGGCAGTTTGGATGAGGGGGAAAAAGAAAGTAGTGGGTTTGGGAATTGGGTTAAACTGGGTAAAAGGGATTAAGGGAGGTTTTGGGTTTTGATGAAGCTGGGTAAAAGGGTTTTGTTGGGGTGGAGTGTTTTGGTAACAGGGAAAGAAAAAGGTTAGGGTCGCTGGTTTTTGGGGGAAGGGGAAGAAGAAAGTCAAAGGGGGAAAGGAGGGAAAGGGTAAAAGGTTTTGGGTCGGGTTATAATGCTGGGTTGGGTTTTTGGGTAAAATTAAAAAGGTTTTGTTTTATTTAAAATGTTTTAAATGCATTTTTTTTTTGTTTTTACAAGGCAATTTGGTCATTTGGGTGTCGGGAATTGGTAAAATGGTGATTTTGTTATCGGGTTAGGTTTTAAGGTTGTTTCCCCCTCATCACTCTCAAAAACGCGTCCCGGGCTCTGAAAATGTAGAAAATCCATTGCCGGCTCCGTCTGTTTCAGCACTTTTTCCAGTTTCAGCTCGATTTCGTCCGTTTTCGCTCTGTTTTCAATCCTTTTGTACCTGAAAGACATAAAACACACTCCGAGGATATTTTTGACATGTTTTGATCATATTTGGGTGTTTTTAGTCGTTTTTGTGGTCTTAGATGGGTAATAACGATGAGTGAATAAGCACTCATCATGTGCTCTCTCTCACGTTCTATCATTGTCATATTTTGTGTTTTGGTATCTTCATGAATGTCGTTGCTTGGTTGCTGTATTTTGGTATCCTTGAATGTATTGAAATGAAATCTATTATGCTTAAACATATATCGAATCACATGTCAAATGTGTGAACCTTGTATGCGAATGACGAATACGAAACACATAATACTTTTGAACACATATATAATTAACAACAGTATACTACATATACTATTTAATCTGGCTTGAACAAACAACTTTATTTCATGAATAATTTGGTCACAAACGTGGGTATTTCGATTATATAATAGTAACATTTTTTGACAAACCTCTAACAAGATCAGCCGTCTATTTATTTTAACAGTTTCTGTTATTCTACAGGCCAAACTACAAGTTGTTCTAGAGCAAGCAAACGTTTTTGATAAGACTGGAATACATCCGAATGACTATAAGATTTCATTTAGGTTAGCCAAAAACGTTCCTAAGCTATGGGGATTTTTGGTGATTGTGGTGTGTGGGTTTGTATATTTTTATATCGATTGGCACATGGTCTATCGTTGCAAGTTGATGATCCTGCTGACGTCGCGCTAGCATATCGCGAGAAGATGATTCAGTTTTTTTATAAACATAGATTTTATCGTTTGTACTAACAGTTTTTAACTTATCTCCAACAACACTTTCATTGTTTTATCATGCACCATCTATTGATATATTCATTCACACATAAGTCATTCATGACTAGACCATGGATTCATAACAAGTATTTACCACATTAAAGACGCTTATAACATGCATACATAAACAAATAATGATACAATGCCTTGCATGCAACAACCTTGGTACATGTAACATTCATTCAAAAAACAAGAATGAGAAACACGACGTAAAAGTATTTACACATTTTACATCTAAATTTGTTGAACAGTAAAGATATTCTTTCTTATTAAAACTCCACAATTCTAGTTCATTTATTCTTCATTTGGACGTCCATTTAATCAAAATAGACACTTGGCCGTCCATTCCACAAAAAGTAAAAAAGGGCCACGATAGGTTTGTCAACTCATTAATTCCCATATCATTACACAAACACACTACACATAAAACGTAAAACAAATTAATCAAAAATTTTCCCTATTACTATTTCCATATTTAAATAAATGGATCATAATTTTCATATAATATATAAGTACATTATTAATAGTAAAATAATAATACTACCTTTCATAATATATAGCAAATCTTCATCTAGATCACATTTGGATACAAGTCATGATGCCTATCTCTCAACCATCTCTTTCATCAAAGAATTCTGCTAAGCCTCCAGTTGCCTTATTTGATTTCAAGCCAAGGTATGCATGCCATTACCTTTCGTGATTATCACTTGCCCTCACTAGGTTTTTGTCCACACTTGCTAATCTCATTTGTATACATTTATATAACTTTATTACAGGACTACTACACGCTATGTAGCTGCGTATCCTGTATTTGAGATTCACTACGATGGTGAGTTCATTCGGTTGCCCAAATTAAGTTATGCGTATGGGGGAACCCTTGTGCATACGTTTAGTAAGTCCACAAGGATGAACTTTAATCAAATGCTTGACTTTTTGGCCTACAAGTTTGAGTGTGAGATACGGGCTTTGTATTTTTGTAGGCCAATATTTGCTCTTTCAACTGGTTTGACAATTGTTGGATGCGATAATGATATTAAAAGGATGTATGAACTTGCCGAGGAATACGGGTTAATCGGCTTGTACATTGCACATGAACCTGATAACTTGTCATGTTTCTATTATCATAACCTAATTTTTAATCTTCTTGATGAGCAAACGCGTGCAAATATAGCGATACATGATAAACTTGTGGAAATTGCTACTTCTAAATCTGCCTCTAATATTGTCGCATGGGAGAAAGAAGAAAGGCTTTCATCTCCCCTAAGAAGCCCTCTATTCCAAACTAGAAGTAAAGGAATTGAATGTCAAGGAAAGAATCTTTTCATAGAGTTTTTGCATAGCGAAAGTGTTCATGGTGACATTGGGTTCAGTGACGATGAATTGTACTATGGGGGATTTTTTGGGTCTGTATCAATGGATGTTGGGTCTTCTAGTTCTTCCGTTCCACAAGAAGTAGGGACTAGTGTCAAGGAAAACTCTGGTCATAAGGTTTCTAGAAAACCTTATGCAAGGAGGCACTGCTTTCAAACACCAAGAGCGGGTTTACGAAAGTTCAAGATGTCGAGGCATTTCAAGGCTCTAACAAGAGACCGCTGTCGAGGAGGTGCGGGATTAAAAGCAACTTGGTTTTTAAGGAACGGAAGGTTGGAGTGTAGGTATTTTTATGCGGCATGCTCATGTTGTCTATAACATTTAGAAATTGTTGTGTTAACATAACTTTAAACTCAAAAACGTTTGTCTAGTGTAGCCTTTTTTGTAAGGCAACGTTATGTAATTGTTAAACATTTTTTTGTTGGTGCTTCTTATGATTACCAAAAAAAAAATGTTCAACAAATACATAAAATTAAGATGCGATGTTTTTGTGTAACCATCTGGTTTGGGGTAATCGTAGTATGCACCTGTTTTTTTATGTATGTGCTTTTATGAAATATTGTGTATGAATGCTTTATACTATGATGTATATCATGGCAACCTTGATGGGGCATCTCTGTTTTTGGCTTGCACCCCTATAGGGCAACGTTATTTGTTAGGGGTCTGTAGATACGTTTTTTTTTTTGCCTTTCAATAGTCACCATTTTTTGGTATGTGTATACGTGTTCAACTATGTTTTGGCCACGTGCATGGTAACTATCTCTTCCTGGTTTAGTGCTTTATCCAGCCTTGTTTGTATTTACCCAATTTGACTTCAAAAAATAACACTAAAAAAATGTATTTGACAGTTTTGCAGCTTGATTATACAGTTTGCATCTTGTTTATCAAATGTTTGGATTTACCCATTATTTGCTAACTAAATAGGTGCTTGCATTGTAATAACATAACAAATACATTATACAATTTAGTCTACATATAATATGAAATACAACATAACGAGAATAGGTGGTAGCTCACTTGTTCAATGACTCGCATGTCATTTCCTAGGTGTATCAATTGCAGCTTGTTCACTTGGTCGTTCATTTTTAGGATGTTCACTTGTATTCGACGTGCAAGTGGTTGGGTTTCTTCATCACTAATGTCACTGGGTTCGGTAAACATAGAATCATGCATTTCATCAGGTGTTGTTGTAGTCTCAGTTCTACCTCTGATACTCACTGAACCACCGGCTATAGAAGATGCTGCAACATGTAGCCTCATCACACCATCACCTCTATGAACTGCAGTCGTTTTTTCCCTTGTAACATGTACATCACCAAGTCCACATGCAGCAACCCCACTATCAGTATTGTGGTCGCTTCCGTAAAAATTCATTGGGCAACAATGCCAGATGATTTCTGTATTCACTGGACGCCTTGCATCAAAGGTCAATCCAACCTTGTTTTCTATTTCCAACCAGCATCCAATGCACAACATTTTTTCAACCGGTTTGATGTTATAAAAAAATAATAGCATTCACGGGTTATATAAGAACGTCTACTAGCATAACCATATGTATTTTTTCGCTTCATTTAATTTACTTGAATGGTGTGTCCTTGGTATAAAAATACGTGCATCATTGCGCAAATTGCACGCATCATTGCATTGCATTTAGAATTTCGCATCATGACACCTAATGCGAGGCCATTCCAGATTGCATTCGCAATTGACCGCAGTTTATTGCATTTGTGTAATGCTAGCAATAGTCGCAATTAGTGCAATTTGGAATTTAGGCTGATTTATGAAGTCCGGCTATTTTAATAAGGACCTTAATAAATGACGTCCATAAAAATACACATTGGCAACCATAGTTCTTGCCTTACATCCAAATTACCCTATTTTTATTTCATTAAGCTCCTGGTGGTGCGACAGATTTTACAAAGTGGGTAAATTCTTTGATTTACTTTAATGCATAATCGAATAGTTTTCTTCTTTCTGTTTTGTGATTCAAGTTGTAAAAATCATATGTTCTTCTTTGATTATAGTAATCACATATGTTATTTTATTAGGTATAAAGTGAGTTAATTTATTTGATTCAACATTAAAACTCATTTATTGTTCAACTTTGACTAAACTTTATAATACTAACTTTTGCTATTGATTTAATTATAAGTAAATTATGATTCTTTGTTACTGATATAAATCTTGTAAGTATACTTTTGATATATTTTAACATCGTGTCATCATCTATTTTTGATTATGTTAGTGTTTTATTTATAAGTTTGTTGTATTTACTTGGTACTTGGTAAAAATATAATATTTATAAATATTTTTTTCACTTTCTTAATACTAAACGCATCGTGTCTAAATTGCGCTCGCATTCGCATCACGCATTACGCATCGGCCTTTGGGACCTTGAGCGCATTGGATCGCAAAACGCAGTGTGCCATACTAGTTGGTTGGAGAATTTAATTGAAGAGTGACACACACTCTTTCTAAGCTATTCAATTAAGTTGTGAGTAGTCAAATAAAATGTCAGCCAACAGTGTTATAGCAGAAGTAACCTTAGAAAACATGTAGTAACAACACATTTATATTATTTGGTCTTCAGCACTAGCAGTACTAACATGTAATAAAAATTTTAAGTCTTTATTCTGAAACCTAAGACAATATGTAGTAACAACACGTTTATATGATATATTGTCTGCAGCACTAGCAGTCCTAACTTGAACTAGCAATTTTTAGTCATTAGTGTGACAGCCGTAAGATACATAAGGGACCTAGAATGACAAACACTTAAACCTTTTTTACCCAACACACCACTTATCCTTTTATGGTAAACCACACATCAGTTATCCTGGTCCCAACAATCAACATCCCCAAATTCCTTCTTATACCCTAGGTCACTTTCATCGAAGATTCCAAATAGAAAGAATCGTTGTCCTTTTCTTCTTTTTTTTAGAAACAAATCCAGGTTTGTTGTACTCTCCCGTATGTACTTTGTTACCTTATTAGTTCATATATTTATACATGAATATAAATAACTGTGCATCTTTATATTTTATATTCTATTAGTAAATTTTTATTTAATTCAAAGTTATTGAAATTACTGTTAGGGTTAATGTTTTATAGGTATGGTCAGTATACCCCTTAAAGTCTAGTGATTGATTGTAATTGTTATTAGGGTTTATGTTTTATAGGACAGGGCGGAAACCAAAGAAGTCATATTTAAAGTTCACCACAATGGGAAATTTGAATTTCAGCCATTCTGCTATGTAGGCAGTCGCCTTGCTGATGTCTGGTGTTTTAGCTCCACCAGGGGTGCATATACCAGGGTGCTTGATCATGTTTTCAACGATATTGGAGGGGGAAAATGGGCTTTATATTATGGTGCACCAAACAAGGCACTCGAATATGGTTTAACATTGTTGCACACAGACAATGACGTTCGACGAATGTATGACCTTGCGGATGTGAATGGATCCATGGACGTCTACATTGTGCACAAGCAAGAGGCTTTGTAACAATTTTATTTGAAAAATATTGTATGGCAGGAAGAGGACGCTGGCATGCGTTGCGGTAGTGCAACACCTTTCAAAAGAAGGAAGCTAACAAAGCGTGTTTCTATTACAAAAATTGAAAGAGGGTTCGAGATCAGAGAAAAAGGGGGTAGTTCACACGAGAATGAAAGACTGTTGCAGCAGGAGGGTGTGGAACTCCAAGCTGGAAATACTGTCAAGAAAGGAAAAGAGCAACGAGTAGTAGTAGTAGTAGCAGTAGCAGTAGCAGTAGCAGTAGCAGTAGCAGTAGCAGTAGCAGTAGCAGTAGCAGTAGCAGTAGCAGTAGCAGTAGCAGTAGCAGTAGCAGTAGCAGTAGCAGTAGCAGTAGCAGTAGCAGTAGCAGTAGCAGTAGCAGTAGCAGTAGCAGTAGCAGTAGCAGTAGCAGTAGCAGTAGCAGTAGCAGTAGCAGTAGCAGGATTGGTTTTACCATTGCTAGAGGTGTGGGGGCTCAGTTGGTTTCGAGACTCCCTGCTAATTTTTTGTAATCATATGAGTATTTAATAAAAGTGTGATTTTTATAAAAAATAAATAAATAAATAATAATAATAATAATAATAATAATAATAATAATAATAATAATTAATAAATAAATAAATAAAAAAGGAAACATGAGAATTGCATGATTTAGCTTACTTTTTTTTAATGACACTTATTGTGCAATATGTAACTCTCTTTATTATTATTATTATTTTTTTCTTGAATTTTGCAGGTTTGATTTTTTGGGCATAAGAATACAAGAAGAGGAAAGATGGCATAAAATTATTCCAAACGTTTACACATTAAAAATAGTTCGCTACGTATATTATATGCTTGTTTTACAAGTTAAAAATGTTGTTAAGTCTATCATTTTTGATCACATGGTTAAGAATTAAGGTTTCCCGATAGTACAAGACGTATTGACCAATTATGGCATTTAGTTGCCCTGATTGCAAAATAGAAGGTGGCCTGAGGTTCAAAAGAATTTGGCCAATTACATAAACTAGTTGCCCAGCCCCAGATTACATGCAAACGTTTCGCCTTCAATGCTAAGCAACTCGACTGGTCCGACAACATTATTATAAAAAAAAAACGTTGTCTGCGTTACAAAACTGAATGGCCAATTAACTAAACCAGTTCCCCACATAAGGGGTTTGCTGATGTACAAAAGGAATTGTCCAAAGAACAAGAACAGTTGCCCAATTAACAATTGAAACTGTTGCCAAATGCACCAAAAAATTTTCTCAAGGTTTGTAACTAGTTGCCCGAAAACAATGTGGCGGTGTGCACAGGAAATTTGTGAGTATTACACAAGCTTCATTAACTCAATCAGTAATAAATAAAAGTACTGACCACTTGAGTACACGTATTAGTAATAAATTTTGACTGAAGGAAAATTAAAACCATTCAATTCCCACCCTTTTTTGCATACATCACCACTGGACTAAAAGTACTATTTAGTTGCCATTAGTACACTATTCAGTTGCCCAAAGTACCATTTGCTAGCTATGCACTAGCAAACTCGTCATAAAAATCGTTTAAAAAAATAGAAATATGTAAATTCCCACCCCTTGTTGCATACATCACCACTTGACTAAATGTACTATAGTAGTTGCCATGAGTACACTTTTTAGTTGTTAAAAGATATTATGCTCGCGTAGTACACGGGTGAATTGGATGTTGCTTTACGTGATGAAGCAGATAACATGAGGAAAGTTGTTGCAATTAGGGGCCGTGTGAATTGTAGACAACTAATGATAGCGGAAGTGGAGCTTTTATGCGGGTCGGATTGTTGGTTGCCAACTATTAATCACCTCCTAAGGATGCAAAATGAGGATATGGCTGAGATTTCCAAACTTCTGCTTTCTTTGTTTAGAAAACATGATCGTGTTAAAGACCTGAATGGTGTCATTGAAAAGTTGGAGTCTATGGAGATTTGATGTGCTATGTATTAATTACATTGGAGCTGGTGCCTTTTGTTTATTAGGGGATCGTTGTTACATTTTGGAGTCACTTATCTCATCTTTGTATAGTCTGTGTATGTCATGTTAACCTATGGATGTGATCCCTTTTATGTTAGTAGTATATATTTATGGAATGTCACTAGTATATATTTTTTTGCGTAGTTATTCAACTGTGTGCGAGATAGTAAGTCACGTTACAAAAATAAAAAACTTACTAATAAAGTAGTAATATGAAGATGAATTTGTATTTAGTTAAAAAAAAAGTCATAATGTGGGTAGGTACCTGTTTGGGGTTCTGACCAGCTTGTCAATGCATGCCAATGAGACAATTCTAATAATCTGGTAGTAAGAATTTTTGTGTCTCGATAATAGAAGATGATGATGTGTTGAGTTGCATGCTTATTTATGTATTAGACTAAAAACCCTTAATATATCATAAAAAAAGAAAGAAAAAAAAAAGACATAATTAGAACAACACAGTTGGGGATATATGCGCCAAAAATTAGTAACAACTGCTACAAGTGTTAAAACTGTTAGTACTTTTTAGTATAAATTAATTGGATTCAATTGGGGATACAAACTCAATTAAGAGTTACAACTGCTGGCGCGAAACATAGTTTATACCCCCACACACAGCATAATTCGCAACCCCTAACAATATGTTGCAATCAGTTTCGAAATAAACATCAATGGTGCCCAAGTCTTTTGCTGCAACTCACAACAATGGTTGCTTTTTTGGAAAAACCAAAGGAGGCTACAGGGTTTGAACAAATTATCAAGTATGTTCATACGTAAATGCGCAACCATTGCTACTGTCACTACAACCACTGCTAGTGTCGCAGAAACCACCGCTAATGTCGACGCAAAAATCATATTTGTTTGTGTTTACCTAATCATTAATATTCAAAAAATCCATAAAGTACAAAATGGTATGGGCGAATTAATAGGTTGGCTAGTTGCAGTTTAAATTTTAAAATATTAAATTTAAAGCGCCCATATGAATGTTTGACTACAGTTTGTCAAACGTGCATAAGCAACATTACCAAAAGCAAAAAACATATGTGGAAGCTGCATTTTATCAAAATAATGTATATACAGACATAGCAAACTTTATGTACAAAAACTTAATTGACATAGGGCATTCAACCCATACATAAAACTACAAACACTATGTGAATAAACCGATAAATTCAAACTCTTTATAATTATGGATAATGATTATCCAAATACCAAAAAGGAGAGAAAATCTACATGTAAAGATTCACGTTCCTTCCTAAGTAATTTTATGTCAAATATAGCAGGAAAAATAGATGGGCAGTCTAGGAGCCTAGGCACGTGCCTACCCACAAAACAGTTAATGAAAATTAATGATAACGCGTGCACGAACAGTAAAATCCTCGCTATAAATAGGCGAGGTAAATCAAGGGGAAAGTCCAGAAAAAGCAAAAAAGGAACCATTCCTTCACCAACAAAAAGATTTCGACCTGCAAATCAGGCAACAGAAAATTTTAGAAACACCGAAGAGAAGTTGAAGATGTTATTCAGAAAAAGAACACGATGGTACACAGTACAAAAAGAATACATACGGACGTCAACAACAACGCGTTGCCCACGCACGGTCATTTCCAAAAAGACCATACATAGCCTAAACCTTTACCCAAAAAAAATAAGCGCAAAGCTGATGCTGCGACAACTGAAACATGTTCTTAAATGACTACTAATAACAATTAGTCATTCTAAAATGACGACTAATAACCCATCTCCGCGAACATTCACAACACACGTTCACCCAAAACCCATGTCCATTGAAGTTGTGGTAGTCTGCCAGGACCATATGGTATACCAAAGGTGGGAGTTTAAACCTATTAGACTCTCATTAGCCATTTGGGATCTTGAAAGTGCAGTCATTTCCTTCTTAACCTCGGCGTTCCCGAGCGGAAAAAGGAAATAAATCATGGGAATTGGGTAATGGGAGTGATAGAATGTGTTCAGTAGCTGGGTCCTGTAGGGAAGGGCGACAAAAGGAAGTTAGGGGCAACACAATACGTAAAGCAGCCCTTAATTAACAGGAAACTTCCCTAACAAAGGCAAACAACAGAGGATGAAAAATATGCCTCTTTCCTCTGTTGATACAGCTCGACCCCCAATCAAGTGTGCGTCTACTAATCCAAGCATATCTGGTTAGATAGACTGGGTCTAAGGAAAAAATGACCAGCTTGCGGGAGCCGGATAAAATAAAAGCTGCATGGGTGGAAAGCTACATTACTAAAAGCCTTTTTGTACCGCGCAGAGGGGCGTATTTAGACGGGAAACCCCCTGAAAGGTCTATCGAACTTGAAAGTCCTATCTAACTCCTCAGGGAATCCCATGGGGTGAATACGGCGGCCCCACGAGGAAGCAAGCCACCGAAACTCCTTCAAGAAAATGATAAAGGTAAAAGACCCGCACCGAGAAAGCCAACGGAAAAAAGAGAATGCCAGCAATAGATAAACCAGTGGTAGTATAAGTCGCGTACCACGGCTAATGTAGTTGTCACTGCTAGTATGATTGTGTCGGTTTAATATGTAATATTCTAGAATGTCTTCGGTAGGATGTTTTGTATTAGATAAGTATGGTAAGTATATTTATCTTGTACAGTACGTAGTGTATATTGTAAAGGACTCCTTAGCCTATTAAAGGAGGTCCTAGGTTTGAGTTAGATACAAGTTTTGGTGATATCTAGAGTCGATACACTTAATGGTTGTAAACCCCAATACTATTAAGAGTATTTGTGTATTAATAACATATCGAGGTGTTTAGTGAGAATAAATGTTCGTTAATTATTATTCTTGTTAAGGTTAAGCACTAGATTCCGGATAGTGTTTAATAGGTTGTGTTCGTTTAGTCAGCTTCTATACTAGATCCTTCGCTCAACTGGGATTTAAAATAGATTTTTTTGTCAATGGACGAAACAATTTTATAGACCATCACTTATTCTAAAAGCATCAACATCTTCATTTGGACGTAAGCACATAACGGCATCAGGTTATCAGATGTGTAGAGTTAAATTCGTTTGAGTTGATTATTTTGAGCTTTATGCGACATTTGTAAACGTAAAAAAATGCTACACTACTTTTATGCTCGACTACATAAATTAAATATCTCAAATTAAAAAATGAATTGGTTGTATACTTACAACTGCTAGTTGTTTTTTACTACTGCTAGTTATTTTGACTCCTGCTAGTAAAACTGAATTGGTTGTATACCTACAACTGGTATTAGTATACTTACAACTGCTAGTTATTTTAACTACTGCTAGTGGTAAAAGACATCAACGAAATGATGCCACAGTCGTTGATGCTGTTGTGTATGGTCGTGTCTCTGCTGCCCGTGTGTAGGTGCTGCAGTTACCATTATGGGCCCGAATAGGCACATGCGGGTTTACAGATGCTAGCAGTATACGCACAAATACTAGGTAATTTTACTACTGCCAGTGATAGAAGACGTCAATGAAATGATGAAACGGTCGTTGATGCTGTAGTAGTGTAGTGTATAGTCGTGTTTTTGGTGCCCTTGTGTAGGTGCTGCTCTTACTATTGTGGGGCTGAATAGGAACATAGTCGTTTACCACTGCTTGTAGAAAACTTACAACTGCTAGTTAATTTGTACTAGTGTTAAATGTTAAACCTATTTTTTGTAAGTGTGCATTGTCACTAGTTGGTAGTTATTAGTAGCTTGTAGAATACGAAATGTACGTCTAGAAGGAGTCGTGGGTTAATAAAAGTAGTCCGTAGGGAAAACAAGTTGGCCTAAGTACAACAGTTAGTTGCCAAATTTATTTTTGGTAACAACTGCTTGTTGCCCAAATTAAATAAACATGGATAATGGGATAACAAAACATATGAAATAGTAAATAAGTTGACATACAGCGTTTGATACAGACAACCAACTACATATTACGATTACTACATATTTAAAAGTTTAATTGTTACATATTATATAACCACTTGATGTATAACATTCAGCGAGTACGAAAACTCTAAGCACTCCATGCTTCCTTCCCACACAGACAACGTACTAAAACCACAAAGCTTCATTCCCATTAATCATGATCCTTAACTTCAGCCGAACAAACCTGTTGAAAATGGCATTGATATATCATTAACAAAATAAAGTGATAATGTTAACAAGGAACATGAATAGAATGATAAGTTAAAACTAAAACATACTATACACAGCACGGTTTGTCTGATTTAACAAAAGAAGAGATTCTTTGTATGGGGCTATGTAGAAAGATCCCGTATCTCCTAACATTCCGATGCTGACAAATAATTCAAATTCTTTGTTGTACACATATACCGAGTAACCCAAATGGTTGCCGATGTACGCTTCCACTATTGGAGCCTGATCCTTTGTAAACCCAAGCAAACGCACAGATAATAGGGTGGAAATGGCAAATAGGCTTCTAAATGATCTTATGGCAGAACCATTCACGTCCAACAACCATCCACAAAACAATGGCATATCTTCATCAATGATCATCCCAGAAATCACTAGAGAGGTTCCAAGATCGAAAACATAGAATGGAACTCGGAGTTCATTTTTTAAAATTTGCGGTAGGTCTATAACTTTAAATTGGTTGGTTACCAAATCAAAATAAATCAACATATAAATATTGTACATAACACTGTCCTCATTAGTTAACTTTTCACTCCCATTCCAATAGATAAAAGGACATACAACTGCCTGACTTTGACGTTTCAATTTGATAGTTTCACCAGGGGGTGGAAATTTTCAAGGAGTGTCCACCTTCACGATAGTCGGGTCAAGAGTGTCCGGACCGACGGCAAAACCAAAAAAATCTTTTTACATTCAATTTGATGCGTGTAAAACGGGACATGTACCGCAAGTGATTTTTGATAGTCGAGTTCCAAATAACAGACATTAGATTAGAACCATAAACAAAACACGAAAGACCATTAGAATTGCCAACCGTAATCATAGATGAAAGCATTAAATCTGTATGAAGTACCGTAGCGATCAGCTGTTCATCAAAAGCTAACATAAAACCTTGGTGACCCTGATCGAATGTTAGCGTAAAAAAACACTCATCATTACGACGAACACCGTAATTAAAGATGAAGATTCCACAATCTATACTAGCCTTCCATAACTTGCAAACACTACGTAGCTGGAGTATAGACTTAGGAGGTAGCCTACGAATGATATCTAGTTGAACATCCAGTGGGATATAGTCAGACATTTTGTTAAACAAAAGCAGAAAGATTGGGATAAAAATATGAAGTGAATAGACCAAAAGAAGAAAGAAAGATTTTGTTAAACAAAATAAGAAAGATTTGTATGGAAGAAAGAGATTGGGAACATAAGACATTAAAGGACATGTACCGTGATGTACTTTAGGGCAACCAAATATTAAATTCTGCTATATACAAAATATTAATAAAGTATACATAACCCATATAGAAGTGGTTTGCAAACCATAGGCCTTTTTGTTTATGTGCACCGGTATTAACAAAAGAAATGCCATTGAGTTAAATATATATATATATATATATATATATATATATATATATATATATATATATATATATATATATATATATATATATATATATATATATATATATATTTATATTAATCGACTAATACATAACACAAGTAAAAATACCTACAATAAAATTTGCAAGAAAATTACTTCACAAGTCAACATTTGAGATTAATTATGGGTCAAACGGACAGTAAGGATCGTACCTTGAAAGACCGCTAACAATTGTTGTACTCAACCTTGTGCTTCCAGAAGTATTCAATCATCCGTTCACGGTAAGCTAACGCTGTTTGAAGAGGGTCGTCTGCTTCCAGAGGCTGGTTACGAAGCAATCTGTACAAAATAATGCACTCACATACTCCGCAATCGCCATATAATTCTGATTGTTGTGGCACTTTTGGACACTGGTATGTGATTCTATAATCCCCCGGTGACATGCCTTTATAATGCAGTACCCCAGCCTTTGTTAGGTACAATTTAAGATGTGTTTGTAACTTTCTCTTCAAACCTCGCAACCACCGTGAACCTCCTACGGCTGGCCCGAGAGAGTCATAAACGTAAACAAATCCAGTGCGGATATGGAGCACACCGAGTACCCAGTGTTTTTTATTTTCATTCACGGGAAAATACACCTGATATATAAAACAATTGCAAAATATTATAAGCTTTTTATAACAGTAGTGGTATATGTACGGTAAGAGTCTGCCAAACTGACCTTTTCAACATCTCGCCAAGCCACCGAGTATGTTGTGCCATCTGAATAAGTGGTAGGCATTGTGCCATTTAGGATTTGAGAGCAGAAAGTACACCCTGCCAAAGCCCAATCTGCATCGGCTGGTCTAAACAACCACATCAAATCAACTCATACATCCAAGTGCTGCGGACATATAAAGCAAATCAAAACTATAAACATTCGGTTCATAAGTAACAAAACGAAATAATAAACAAGTGTAGTAGACCAGATAGGCATCAGGTTTACTCACTAAGTCATTAAGCCACCCGCCGGTGCAATCTTCAACACATGCCAAGGCTACCCAAAAACACCTATAAGCAACAACGGCACCGGAGCCCCAAGGAAACCTATACAAGAATGGTTTTTTAAGCTTGATAGTTGCGAAGGTAATCAGGAACAGTAACCTTCTTCTTGTTGCATTTTGGATGTCGTAAAAGTTCCTTAACAATAAAAAAAAATATATTGAATAACATACACCCAATGATAATGATGTTAATGGAATAACAAACAGAACCTACCTCTACAAACGGTTCAATTGTGGGGGAATAGAAGCGACAAACTAGACGCGTTTTGGGGTTTCTGGATGTTTCCTGAAAACAAACTTGAAAAATAAGCAGACAAACAAAAAAATATGCATTTCCGTTACAATTTAATACGGTGCTTTTACGTCTGAACCGGAAGCCGGGATAATAGCCTCGTTAATGACACCCTGCGATCTTGTAAGACGCCGGCAAGTAGTAGCTGATGTTTTTGATACCCCATTTGCCGAATTGACAGACCCAGCCAACTTGGTATAATGTTTTGCAATGCGCCTTGTTTTACTGAGGTTGTCATTCAATTTTACTCTCTTTCTTTTGTTCGTATTCTTATCGGAGAAAAGATCTTCCAACGGAGGTTTGTCATTAGGACCTACCACATTTGCAAATGACACTTTGTTGGGTGTAACCTGAGATTCAGGGGCTTCAGCATCTGTCTTTGTTGGTGTTTCTTCTTCGCTAACCACAGCAACATCATTGTTACTTGATTGAAGGCCAACAAACAAATTTTTCTCAACCACATCCCCTTGTTGATCATCACAATCCATTAAATCTAAAGACGGAACACACAATGTTTTATCGACGCTTTTGTTGAAATTATCTTTGGAGGAAACAGGTCCCAACATAGGTGTGTCATTTTGGCCAACCACATTTACATATGGCAGGTTGTTGTCTTTAAACCGAGATTTGAAAATATAGTATGTTACAAAACAGCACATTAAAATCTTGTATTTCTCGGCGTTGTTTTACTGATAATGTAGATACCTCAAGAGCTTTGTTGGTTGGTGTTCCTTCTTCTGTCTGCACACCAACAATATCGTTAACGGGTCAGGTTCCCCATCCAATTGTTTCTGAACCACATATTGATGTTCATTATCACAATCCATTGCATCTACAGAATTATCACCTGAATCTTTATCATCGTTTATGTAAGACGACCAATCGTTACCACAATCCGGTTCCTGCTGTTTTTTAAATATATATACATAAGTAGGGATGTATGCTATAGCTGATATTTAAACTGTAAGTGAAATATAACTTACAATAATCGGGTCACCGGGTGTTTTATTTTCCTCGTTATATGCAACCGGTTGAACTTGAGTACTACTTTCACATCCATATTCCATAGCAAGACATTTTTGGGTCATGGCACAAGCTTCCACAAGAATACCAAGGTTACATGGTTGCGTTTCTTTAAGCCCGTCATCATTTTCTATGTCCATTGCATGGTCTGCCCGTTAGGGCCTACATTATGACACGACGTGGCCTGTATCGACCAAGGTTTCATATAAGTGTAGACACGAACGATTATTTGCGTTTGGTATAAACATGGGAGGTAAACTGAAAAGTAAATACAAACCTTCGGATCATCGGGATTAACGTCATAGTCGTTTGTAGTGGCACAACTGTTAGATTCATCTGGAACAATAGCAGCATCATTATTAAGACCCAAAAGTTGTTGTACTTTTGAAAGTCTGCTTTTCACAGTCCTAAACATATCAAGTACAACCGGTGTGTTTCTGACCGACTGGATGCCGTTTTATATCATCAAAACGTTTTTATTCAAATCCACTAACTCACGAAATAGAGCCCCTGTCGAATGCGTAGACCCCGTTTGTGCAAATTTTAAATTGAAATCGTCCATGCACAAGTGTAAATTGAAATCGTCCGCGAATTCATTCGAATGCTCTGCAGTCTTCTCACGAGCGTCTGTGTCTGGAACAGACAAATCATCTATAAATTGGGCGCTGGCAATACACTACGGTTGCTTCATTTCAGCTTGTGTTGCAGAAAGTTCAGCAATGGGAGTTGAATCCTAACAACCAAAAAATTTACAATTACTGATATTGTGAACAAAATCAGGTACAAGTTAGTGTGGTCAGCATTTTAAGACTGTGTGATTCATACCGTTCCAAAGAGGTTACAACAGTCCGCTTTCCGAAACTTTGAAAGTCCTGACCAAGCAAGACCACGTGGAATGACCTTATTGTCTTTCACCCACCAAACTGAGCTTTTAGGATAAGTCTCCAAAATCCAAATTTGTAATAGCCACAACTGTCATCTTTAAAACGTGTACTTGTGCAGCTATCGTTTTTGAAAATGTTTCAAGGTTTACCAAAGTAAAGGTCACCTGTTTAGGATGAAACAATACCTTTATGGTTACAATTGAAAAAAAAAATCACAAACTAAAAAGTGTTATAACATTGTTGTAATCTAAATTACGGGTAACTTTTATATTACTTGTATACAGAACAAAACACCCGCATTTCATAACAATAAAACAACAACATTATTTATAGGTAGTTTTGAAATGAATAAGTAATAGCACAACAAAATAGAATCAAAAGCTTTTAATAACCTGTGTTCTAAAGAAATATGTTATCAAAGCTAGACATTCATACATTAGTACAAACTACTGAGAATTCTAACCTTGAAAGCCCAAGCGAACCCTTATAGATTATATGTGGCACTGAACTTTGGGTTCTTTTTCAATTTTAACAGATGATCTTTTCTGTGTATATGAACAATATTCACAGTCCTTTGATAAAATTTATGCCACATATATTCCCTCCAAGGAAATACATTCCAGGCTTCAAAATCGTTAACCAAGCTCAATAAGTGTTTATGGATGCAATTCCTGTCTTCTTTTCCCATAAACACCAGGTCTGCAGCTACCAACAGACACACCCTAACAGCATCCTTATCAGAAAGTGATAACCACCTTTTTCCATCATTTTTTCCGTCATTAACAAGTTCCAAAAAATCAATTGCATGTACATTTGTTATACCATTACTCTTTTTTTCAGGAGATACACGATCGAAAAATGCGCTAGATCGTTTAATCGGTTTTGAAACTTTGCCAAATCGAAACCCTGTTATCAGACAAAATTCTTTCCGTCCAAACCTTAACGAATGATCCCCAATTTGGAATGTTAGTGGAGGGGAATCAGACGAGATGTTAGAAACATATACCTGATGTTGCAAAATATAATGCATCAGAAGGCAGTCATTATCGCATGACTTTATATCCAGCCATGGACCAAAATCTGTTTGCCTGAACAACCTTTCACGGTTTTCGTTCTTTGACAAACAGAGTTTAATATCTGGCAACAACTTCAATATAGAATGAACTGCGATTTTACAATTGTACAACTTTAATTTTGTCATATAGAATTATACAGTCAAATTAATTAGGGGTTAGAGGGTTCTGTGAATAAGATGTGGTTTGTGAGTGTGTGCGCGTGATGTAGAAGAAGAGGTTTAATTTTAGAAGCTGTTAAATTGTACAAGAAGATGTTCGATTGTGTGTGTGTGCGCGTGATGTTGTGTGAGTACGTGTCTGAGTTATTCTTATTAGTTTTATAATACAACCAGTGTAAAATGACCATATTATCCTTGTGTATAAATACAAGTTGCCCAATAATATATAGTTTCCCGAAAATAAATTTTTGTTGCCCAAAAAACAATACCTTACAATACATGACAAATACTTTCAAAATATGTACTTCTGTCATACCTTTGTCGGACACGTGGCACCACATGGTTGGCTACAAGAAAATCGCTGGGCAACTAGTCCATTTTCGTAACGCAAAAAAGCGTGATCCGAAAGGTGATAACCCTCAGAGCGCGCGGTCTATTTGACTAATTTTCCCTTGTTTTTGTCATATATATGTTTCAACCTTATTGTTTAATTTTCATGTTTCGAATAAATTTTTGAAAATGATTTATTTTGTTTTTAACCTCGTCTTAATCACATATAAAGGTATTTTACAAAAATATAAGTGTAAGAAAGTTCACATTTGTTTAATAGAACGAAAATCGAACATGAAAATTTACAATAGACGATGAACATATATTTTATCATGTTTGCGTGTTTGTTTGAGTCAAATGCTTGTATCGAGTCACAATGAATGTTCTGCAGGAAATTACATGTTTTAAAATATAGATTTTTTCAGAAAACAAAACTTAAAATTCTGTCAGGTCATTCCTGACGGCGTCAAATTTTTAACCTGACGACGCAGGCACTGTAGCAACAGTTTTCGAGATTTTTATTTTTCTGTCGAAGCTAATTTTCTGAAAATTTCCAAACTTTTTAAAATACCAGGATTCCGTTGATGAGTGTCTAAATACTCATCATTTTTGTACCATTTAAACTGCAAAAACATCTGAAAACACTCAGAAATGCATCAAAATGATAAAAATATCACAAATAAGTGTTTTATGTGTTTTAAATGCAAAAATATCAAAATCTGGTGAAAAACGTATAAAGTTTGCATAATTGGCAGTTTTAGTCCCCCAAGTTTTAAAAGTTGTCAAAAACAGTCCCTGGTAAAACCAAATAAAGAAAAATGTTATTCAAGGTCCCTAAATTATTCTAACTTGTAAAAAATGGTCCTTGAATAAATCTTTTGTTAAATGGCAGAAAAGGTCCCTGAACTTTCATAAAATGTCAAGTTTGGTCCATGGAAAATTGAAAATGTCAAAACTGGTCCTTGTACTATTGGAAATTGTCAAAATTGGTCCTTGTGACAACTTTGGAGAAATGACAGTAATGGTCCCTCTAGTTTGGCAAAATTGCAAAGTTAGTCCTTGTTATATTAAACCAAACCTTGACCCTTTCCCATTTTTGACCCCTGCCCTTTATACCTTTTTGACCCTTGACCTCCCTTTTTGACCCCCTGGTCAACACCAGTCAAACATTACCCTTTGCCACCCACTTTATCTCTTCCCCTCCACTTGCCTGTTGCCTGCAATTCCTTCTCCCAACACCATCACCTTACCTTATCACCTTACCTCTCATCCCTCCTCATCATCACACCTACTCCACCCCCCCTAGTGCTTTCTAAGTCCACAGAGGTCAAAAACCCCTTTCTCGCCAAAATTGGAAAAATGGCCAAAATGTCCTCTGCTCATCCATTGGCTCAAAGAAGTGGTGGGATTTGATCAAGAAGACACGTGAAAGCTTATGGGTATATAAAAAGGAAGAAAGAAGCAAGGGAACAGAAGTAGTTAGTTTTTAAATTAAAATGTATGTCGTTTTTAAGTTAAAAGTTTTAGTTTAAGTCAAATGTTGTAATTTCAAGTTAAATTATATTAAAGTAAGTTATTCTAGTGTATTAAGACCATTTTCAAGTGTTAATTCCAGTTGTGTTAAAGTTTCATGTTTTAAGGTTTACTGTTGAGAATTTCAAACTAATGTTCTTATATTTAAGCTTCCAAAAGCTTATTTTATCATTCAACTCAGCTCACTTAAGCTCTATATAGCTGTTGATAAGCTTGCTTTACAGTTTCAAGCAATTTGGGTCCATGGTCAATGAAAGTCAACTGTGCAGTGATACTTTGGTTAAAACAGTAATGGCAGTGGAAATAGGGTTGGTGCAGTGCTTATTTGGGTTGGAAATGGCTTAGGTAGTAGGATTGGGTTTGGTTTTAGCCTGCAAACAGCTGGATCTCTTGTGAGTATTGTTTGTCTCATTTTCAATTTTAGTTCTATTTTTTGCATAGTGAGCTTGTATCTGAATCTGTGTTTAATTTTAGTTCCTACTTGTTTCTTTAGTGTTAATTAGGGTATTTAGACTTAGTGTGATCAAGAAATCATGTTGGTTCAGCAAGTTGTTCAGTTTTTAGTTCATATCAGTTAGTATAGGTATGTTTGGATTGGCTCTTTGAACTGTGTTCAAGGTTTATGCAGTGGTAGGTTTCTGTTGTTTCATGCTTGTGAAGCTATTTCATGCTCATATCTGTCTTCTAATTGTGTTTGCAACCCACCTAAGTCAAACTTCCAATTAATCTGTTTTAGGCACTTATCTGTTGGATTTTTGGAGAATCAAAAGCTTATTTTGTGTTCATAATTCATAAATACAACTTGCTGTAGTCTCATTTAATCTTATTACATCAATCTAAGTCCTTAAATCAAGATCAAAGTTCCATTTAGTCAACTTTTTAGTTTTGTCAAAAAGTCAAATTTGTAACAAATCAGTTTTGAGCCTATCTAGGGTGAATTTTCTTGGACTCATTTCTGAGCCAATCTAAGTGAAATTGTGGGTTCAATAACTTCAGCTGGTCTATTTTATGATTAGCATTTTTGTCAAATTTTATCAATTTGGTTTAAGCCTCAAACTGGCTTGTCATTATGGGCTTAAGTGCCCTGTGCAGGGCACTGATCTGCACAGGTTTTGTGCAGATCTTGCAGCCCTTGCACAGAGCTCTCAAGAGCTTGTATAGGTCTGGTTTTTGGATTATGAGGTCTTGGCCAGGTCTACTTTAGGTCACCACATTTGCTTTTTAGTTTCCAGCTTAATCAAGTGCTTATTTTTCAGCTGCTAAGTGGCCCCTCACAACTGTTTTTAGCTTTTAACTCAAATCAGCCAAGTCTTAGCAACTTGCAAATCAGAGGTCAAGGCTTGTGAAAACTTTTTGCATTTGGGTTCTTTTAGCATAATATTGCTTCTGTTTCAGTTGGGTGGCCTTGGGTGTCCATTTGCTTATTTCTAGTGCTTATTTCTAAGCACTTTGCACATCAGTTTCATAATCCTTCACACAACCCCTGTTTTTTATATTTTTCTTAGATTCTAAATATTATTTTAAGCTTATCTTGAAATTTTCAGATTTTTCCAGTACTATTTGGTATTTTTCTCCATTTAAATTAGTTTTTAGGCCTTTTTAATTAGCATTTAATACAAAAAAATTAAGAAAAGTTTCAAAAAAATAATTTTTCATTTTAATTAAGTTAAGATAAATATAAAAAGTCAAAAAAATATTTTTCTAGATTTTTCTTAGTTAAATTTGTATTTTTAAGTAATTTAAGTAGTTTTAAATAGTTTTTAATTCCTAGAAAATACAAAAATAATCAGAAAAATACAAAAATAGTTTTGAAAATTCTATTTTGTTATTTTAGATTTTTCTAAGTCAAAATTTTATTTTTCTAGCTTTGTTTCATATTTTCTTGTATTTTAGGTTAATATTTAATAGTTAAAAATAGTTTTTAATTAATAATAATTAATTAAATAGTTTTAAAAATAATTTTCTTTTTCTATAAATTTTATTTTATCGTTAGGTTTGTAAAAATGTCATTTTCATATTTTTAGGATTTATATTGCTTTAGTTTCACTTTTTCACTTGTACGTTACGTAATTTTTAATTCAGTTTTAGAAAAACATAAAATCAAAAACATCATTTTGCAAATAGTGATAGCGTTTATTTAATATTTTTTATCTTTTTAATTTCCTTTAATTTGCATTTAAGCCCCTGTAGTTTATGTACTTTTTCCTTAGTTATAATAAATCACAATCCTTTCCCGTTCAAATCCTCTCGATCACTAAACATTTGACTATTCTCGCACAACTCGTTGGGACTTAACGACCTGGGGAAACACTATACTCTCCTGATCTTCATTGCATTCTGTGTTGGAACTGTTTTAAGTTTGTTACGGTCAGCCATTCACAAGTGGCTGGCTTGCGTGATAAAACTTGACGGTTCAGCATCGATCAAATTTTTGGCGCCGCTGCCGGGGAGCAGTGCTAATAGTCTTACGTTTAGCAGATTAGTGATTTGAATATTCACTCCTTGTTCATACCATCTATATGTTTATAAAAATCCAAAAAACCCAAAAACATTTTAAAATCAGTTTTCAACAAACACAAAAAACCCAAAAATATTTTCTTTCTTATTTTTACAAAATGTTTATCCAAAAATCCAAAAATATCCATCTTTACCCTCTCACATCTTTGATTCTTCATCCCTACCCCTCTGAAAACATTTGATTCTTTCTATGTCTTATCCTCACCCTCTTGGTTGTCAATGGTGTGGTGGTCCTTATAATGGTGGCAATTGCCCCAGTTGTAGCATGGTGGAATCAGGAAACGGGTCTGTCTATAACCAGGATCCCTATTCCTACCATAACACAACTGATTTATTCCATCAGCTACCACACTGTGAGACTCAGCAGTTTTACTGTTGTGAGTACTGTGGTGGTTCACAATCCAGTTCTGATTGTCAATCGGGAAACACGCTTGTCTATGAGCAGTTTCCTGATAACAATTATGACTACAACACATATGACTCACAACCACATCAGTTTTACTGTTGTGAGTATTGTGGAGGTCCTCACTCTAGCTCTGATTGTCAAACAAGGAATCCATTTCCTTGTAACAATTACGACTCTTCATATCATGACCAACCTCTACAGTACCAAGTAAATCAGGCACCACCTCAGCCTGAGCCACTTCCTCAAAATCTTCTCCTTGATCTTTTGAATTTAGTGAAAGATTTGAAGGAATGTAAACATCCCCAAGATAATCCAAATGAAAAATCCATGGAAGTTTTGTTAGCTGAAGAGCGGACTGCTAAATTAGATTCCCAGATTGCCTTTGAAAAATCTATTAGGGAATCAATTGCAAAAGAAAAAGCAGCCAAATCTAGCTCTCGATTTCGTTTCATTCCTGATGATGATGATGATGAAGTTACCCTTGATATTAGTCAACTTTGTACAAATTCATCAAGTTCATCAGTTGAAATTCCTTCCATGAAAAATCAGGGAGTAAAGACTATGATGGAATTACTAGCAGAAGAACAAATGGAAAGTATAAAACATATGTATGCTAGTCCTTCTAAACTCCCTCAGTCAGTTGATATCCCAGCAGTTGAGATTCCATCTCAAACAACTGCTATCACACCCGAAGCTCCCACTCACTCTCTGAGCATGGGGGACGAGCATCTTGACACTGTTCCTGAAAAGGAATCGGACGAATTCATAAAGTCTAGTGTTGAGAACCTTGTCCCAATCCCGAGAGAGTCACAGGGAACTTCTGATCGTATGTGTGATTCTCTTTCCCCTCTTGAGTGTTCAAAAGATCATTTTGATACTTTCTCCGATCTTAGCGACGATTGTGCTTCTTATGGAGACATTGAGTATGTTGAGGCATCACTTCCACAGTCTGATCCTCTTCTTGAGGAGTTCACCGATGAACTCACTCACATCAGTCCACTTTCATCAGAAAGTGACGATGATCTCTTTGATTTCGAAGCCGATCTTGGAGAAACTAAAAATCTCCTATATAATGATCATCCACTCATTTCTTGTCCCATTTCCGACTCTTCCATTTCTTCTCTCACTCCAAATGAGGAAGATGACAACTTTTGGAAGGAGGTCGATGCTTTTCTTAGTGATGAGTCAATTCCAACAGGGATTGACAATACTTGCTATGATTCGGAGGGAGACATCCTCTTTCTTGAAAATCTGTTGATTGAAGAACCGTTTCCAGCTCTCCCTCTCGGAAATTTTGTTGCAAATCACCATACAAGCTTCAAATTTAAGATTAAAAATGTCAAAAATGGTGATTTGCTCCTCACTAATGAAGAATGGGATTGCATTGTGATGCACATCTTTATTCCATTTTTCACAAATGGTGTGGTTTCTCGTTCCCTTTTCTCCTTCAGGAATGAGGACACTATTTTTGATCCCGGCATTTTCATTTATCATTTTTGAGCCGGTTCTATGTATATCTCGTCGGTGTGGAACTTTCACGAGCTTCAAATGTTTATCCAAACATCTTGAATGAAAGTCCGATGGAGATTGTCTCTTCCACTTACTTCCCCATGAACAAATTAATTCGAGGTCGAGTCAAGCTAGCGACTCGGTAATCAAAAACAGTAGTTAAACATGGGTTTTCACCCGTGTGTACCACCCTAGTGTGGGGGAGATGCCCAATATGTTGTATATAGATCTTAAAAATGATGAAAATTGTAAATATTAAAAAAGAGAATAATTGTTGTGTTTCTACACTTAGCTAGTAATGTTATCCTTTTACGTTCCAAGTTTCGGCATAACAGCCGGTACTTTGAATATTGAGGACAATATTCATTTCTAAGTGTGGGGAGGAAATTCTGGCGAATTTTGATCATAAATGTACCCTTTTAGTCCCTTTTTCCCCCAAAATGGCCAAATTTAAAAAAAAAAAAAAAAATTAGTGAAAGTACTATGTACTAAACACAACAAATGGTAATCAGTCCACCATGTCTAACCCACATAAGGATTGGCTAATCCAGGAGCAAACGGCTCTTGGTAAAGATATCTCAAATCCGTTGACGGCTTGCAATTTGCCCAAAATTGTATGATATTCAGCTCACCATATCCTTAAAAGTGAAGAATTGGCTAGCCCGCAAGTTTATGGCTTGTGGTAAAGGCAGTGGAAAAACCATAATTGGTAATCAGCTCACCAAAGATAATATTGATAATTTATCTAAGAGTTGGCTAGTCCAGAAGCAAACGGCTTCTGGTAAAGACAAATCAAATCCGTTGAAAGCTGGTGATTTGCTCAAAATCACTTGGTTATCGGTGTACCAAGGTTCTTACTTGAACTGAAACATTTGGCTACTCCAGAAGTAATGGCTTTTGGTAAAGAGATGAAATCCATTAATTTTTCTCAAAACATTGCTAGGGACTAGCAATATCTTAGTGTGGGGGATTGATGAGTGTCTAAATACTCATCATTTTTGTACCATTTAAACTGCAAAAACATCTGAAAACACTCAGAAATGCATCAAAATGATAAAAATATCACAAATAAGTGTTTTATGTGTTTTAAATGCAAAAATATCAAAATCTGGTGAAAAACGTATAAAGTTTGCATAATTGGCAGTTTTAGTCCCCCAAGTTTCAAAAGTTGTCAAAATCAGTCCCTGGTAAAACCAAATAAAGAAAAATGTTATTCAAGGTCCCTGAATTATTCTAACTTGTCAAAAATGGTCCTTGAATAAATCTTTTGTTAAATGGCAGAAAAGGTCCCTGAACTTTCATAAAATGTCAAGTTTGGTCCCTGGAAAATTGAAAATGTCAAAACTGGTCCTTGTACTATTGGAAATTGTCAAAATTGGTCCTTGTGACAACTTTGGAGAAATGACAGTAATGGTCCCTCTAGTTTGGCAAAATTGCAAAGTTAGTCCTTGTTATATTAAACCAAACCTTGACCCTTTCCCATTTTTGACCCCTGCCCTTTATACCTTTTTGACCCTTGACCTCCCTTTTTGACCCCCTGGTCAACACCAGTCAAACATTACCCTTTGCCGCCCACTTTATCTCTTCCCCTCCACTTGCCTGTTGCCTGCAATTCCTTCTCCCAACAACATCACCTCACCTTATCACCTTACCTCTCATCCCTCCTCATCATCACACCTACTCCACCCCCCCTAGTGCTTGCTCAGTCCACAGAGGTCAAAAACCCATTTCCCGCCAAAATTGGAAAAATGGCCAAAATGTCCTCTGCTCATCCATTGGCTCAAAGAAGTGGTGGGATTTGATCAAGAAGACACGTGGAAGCTTATGGGTATATAAAAAGGAAGAAAGAAGCAAGGGAAAAGAAGTAGTTAGTTTTTAAATTAAAATGTATGTCGTTTTTAAGTTAAAAGTTTTAGTTTAAGTCAAATGTTGTAATTTCAAGTTAAATTATATTAAAGTAAGTTATTCTAGTGTATTAAGACCATTTTCAAGTGTTAATTCCAGTTGTGTTAAAGTTTCATGTTTTAAGGTTTACTGTTGAGAATTTCAAACTAATGTTCTTATATTTAAGCTTCCAAAAGATTATTTTATCATTCAACTCAGCTCACTTAAGCTCTATATAGCTGTTGATAAGCTTGCTTTACAGTTTCAAGCAATTTGGGTCCATGGTCAATGAAAGTCAACTGTGCAGTGATACTTTGGTTAAAACAGTAATGGCAGTGGAAATAGGGTTGGTGCAGTGCTTATTTGGGTTGGAAATGGCTTAGGTAGTAGGATTGGGTTTGGTTTTAGCCTGCAAACAGCTGGATCTCTTGTGAGTATTGTTTGTCTCATTTTCAATTTTAGTTCTATTTTTTGCATAGTGAGCTTGTATCTGAATCTGTGTTTAATTTTAGTTCCTACTTGTTTCTTTAGTGTTAATTAGGGTATTTAGACTTAGTGTGATCAAGAAATCATGTTGGTTCAGCAAGTTGTTCAGTTTTTAGTTCATATCAGTTAGTATAGGTATGTTTGGATTGGCTCTTTGAACTGTGTTCAAGGTTTATGCAGTGGTAGGTTTCTGTTGTTTCATGCTTGTGAAGCTATTTCATGCTCATATCTGTCTTCTAATTGTGTTTGCAACCCACCTAAGTCAAACTTCCAATTAATCTGTTTTAGGCACTTATCTGTTGGATTTTTGGAGAATCAAAAGCTTATTTTGTGTTCATAATTCATAAATACAACTTGCTGTAGTCTCATTTAATCTTATTACATCAATCTAAGTCCTTAAATCAAGATCAAAGTTCCATTTAGTCAACTTTTTAGTTTTGTCAAAAAGTCAAATTTGTAACAAATCAGTTTTGAGCCTATCTAGGGTGAATTTTCTTGGACTCATTTCTGAGCCAATCTAAGTGAAATTGTGGGTTCAATAACTTCAGCTGGTCTATTTTATGATTAGCATTTTTGTCAAATTTTATCAATTTGGTTTAAGCCTCAAACTTGCTTGTCATTATGGGCTTAAGTGCCCTGTGCAGGGCACTGATCTGCACAGGTTTTGTGCAGATCTTGCAGCCCTTGCACAGAGCTCTCAAGAGCTTGTATAGGTCTGGTTTTTGGATTATGAGGTCTTGGCCAGGTCTACTTTAGGTCACCACATTTGCTTTTTAGTTTCCAGCTTAATCAAGTGCTTATTTTTCAGCTGCTAAGTGGCCCCTCACAACTGTTTTTAGCTTTTAACTCAAATCAGCCAAGTCTTAGCAACTTGCAAACCAGAGGTCAAGGCTTGTGAAAACTTGTTGCATTTGGGTTCTTTTAGCATAATATTGCTTCTGTTTCAGTTGGGTGGCCTTGGGTGTCCATTTGCTTATTTCTAGTGCTTATTTCTAAGCACTTTGCACATCAGTTTCATAATCCTTCACACAACCCCTGTTTTTTATATTTTTCTTAGATTCTTAATATTATTTTAAGCTTATCTTGAAATTTTCAGATTTTTCCAGTACTATTTGGTATTTTTCTCCATTTAAATTAGTTTTTAGGCCTTTTTAATTAGCATTTAATACAAAAAAATTAAGAAAAGTTTCAAAAAAATAATTTTTCATTTTAATTAAGTTAAGATAAATATAAAAAGTCAAAAAAATATTTTTCTAGATTTTTCTTAGTTAAATTTGTATTTTTAAGTAATTTAAGTAGTTTTAAATAGTTTTTAATTCCTAGAAAATACAAAAATAATCAGAAAAATACAAAAATAGTTTTGAAAATTCTATTTTGTTATTTTAGATTTTTCTAAGTCAAAATTTTATTTTTCTAGCTTTGTTTCATATTTTCTTGTATTTTAGGTTAATATTTAATAGTTAAAAATAGTTTTTAATTAATAATAATTAATTAAATAGTTTTAAAAATAATTTTCTTTTTCTATAAATTTTCTTTTATCGTTAGGTTTGTAAAAATGTCATTTTCATATTTTTAGGATTTATATTGCTTTAGTTTCACTTTTTCACTTGTACGTTACGTAATTTTTAATTCAGTTTTAGAAAAACATAAAATCAAAAACATCATTTTGCAAATAGTGATAGCGTTTATTTAATATTTTTTATCTTTTTAATTTCCTTTAATTTGCATTTAAGCCCCTGTAGTTTATGTACTTTTTCCTTAGTTATAATAAATCACAATCCTTTCCCGTTCAAATCCTCTCGATCACTAAACATTTGACTATTCTCGCACAACTCGTTGGGACTTAACGACCTGGGGAAACACTATACTCTCCTGATCTTCATTGCATTCTGTGTTTGAACTGTTTTAAGTTTGTTACGGTCAGCCATTCACAAGTGGCTGGCTTGCGTGATAAAACTTGACGGTTCAGCATCGATCAAATTTTTGGCGCCGCTGCCGGGGAGCAGTGCTAATAGTCTTACGTTTAGCAGATTAGTGATTTGAATATTCACTCCTTGTTCATACCATCTATATGTTTATAAAAATCCAAAAAACCCAAAAACATTTTAAAATCAGTTTTCAACAAACACAAAAAACCCAAAAATATTTTCTTTCTTATTTTTACAAAATGTTTATCCAAAAATCCAAAAATATCCATCTTTACCCTCTCACATCTTTAATTCTTCATCCCTACCCCTCTGAAAACATTTGATTCTTTCTATGTCTTATCCTCACCCTCTTGGTTGTCAATGGTGTGGTGGTCCTTATAATGGTGGCAATTGCCCCAGTTGTAGCATGGTGGAATCAGGAAACGGGTCTGTCTATAACCAGGATCCCTATTCCTACCATAACACAACTGATTTATTCCATCAGCTACCACACTGTGAGACTCAGCAGTTTTACTGTTGTGAGTACTGTGGTGGTTCACAATCCAGTTCTGATTGTCAATCGGGGAAACACGCTTGTCTATGAGCAGGTTCCTGATAACAATTATGACTACAACACATATGACTCACAACCACATCAGTTTTACTGTTGTGAGTATTGTGGAGGTCCTCACTCTAGCTCTGATTGTCAAACAAGGAATCCATTTCCTTGTAACAATTACGACTCTTCATATCATGACCAACCTCTACAGTACCAAGTAAATCAGGCACCACCTCAGCCTGAGCCACTTCCTCAAAATCTTCTCCTTGATCTTTTGAATTTAGTGAAAGATTTGAAGGAATGTAAACATCCCCAAGATAATCCAAATGAAAAATCCATGGAAGTTTTGTTAGCTGAAGAGCGGACTGCTAAATTAGATTCCCAGATTGCCTTTGAAAAATCTATTAGGGAATCAATTGCAAAAGAAAAAGCAGCCAAATCTAGCTCTCGATTTCGTTTCATTCCTGATGATGATGATGATGAAGTTACCCTTGATATTAGTCAACTTTGTACAAATTCATCAAGTTCATCAGTTGAAATTCCTTCCATGAAAAATCAGGGAGTAAAGACTATGATGGAATTACTAGCAGAAGAACAAATGGAAAGTATAAAACATATGTATGCTAGTCCTTCTAAACTCCCTCAGTCAGTTGATATCCCAGCAGTTGAGATTCCATCTCAAACAACTGCTATCACACCCGAAGCTCCCACTCACTCTCTGAGCATGGGGGACGAGCATCTTGACACTGTTCCTGAAAAGGAATCGGACGAATTCATAAAGTCTAGTGTTGAGAACCTTGTCCCAATCCCGAGAGAGTCACAGGGAACTTCTGATCGTATGTGTGATTCTCTTTCCCCTCTTGAGTGTTCAAAAGATCATTTTGATACTTTCTCCGATCTTAGCGACGATTGTGCTTCTTATGGAGACATTGAGTATGTTGAGGCATCACTTCCACAGTCTGATCCTCTTCTTGAGGAGTTCACCGATGAACTCACTCACATCAGTCCACTTTCATCAGAAAGTGACGATGATCTCTTTGATTTCGAAGCCGATCTTGGAGAAACTAAAAATCTCCTATATAATGATCATCCACTCATTTCTTGTCCCATTTCCGACTCTTCCATTTCTTCTCTCACTCCAAATGAGGAAGATGACAACTTTTGGAAGGAGGTCGATGCTTTTCTTAGTGATGAATCAATTCCAACAGGGATTGACAATACTTGCTATGATTCGGAGGGAGACATCCTCTTTCTTGAAAATCTGTTGATTGAAGAACCGTTTCCAGCTCTCCCTCTCGGAAATTTTGTTGCAAATCACCATACAAGCTTCAAATTTAAGATTAAAAATGTCAAAAATGGTGATTTGCTCCTCACTAATGAAGAATGGGATTGCATTGTGATGCACATCTTTATTCCATTTTTCACAAATGGTGTGGTTTCTCGTTCCCTTTTCTCCTTCAGGAATGAGGACACTATTTTTGATCCCGGCATTTTCATTTATCATTTTTGAGCCGGTTCTATGTATATCTCGTCGGTGTGGAACTTTCACGAGCTTCAAATGTTTATCCAAACATCTTGAATGAAAGTCCGATGGAGATTGTCTCTTCCACTTACTTCCCCATGAACAAATTAATTCGGGGTCGAGTCAAGCTAGCGACTCGGTAATCAAAAACAGTAGTTAAACATGGGTTTTCACCCGTGTGTACCACCCTAGTGTGGGGGAGATGCCCAATATGTTGTATATAGATCTTAAAAATGATGAAAATTGTAAATATTAAAAAAGAGAATAATTGTTGTGTTTCTACACTTAGCTAGTAATGTTATCCTTTTACGTTCCAAGTTTCGGCATAACAGCCGGTACTTTGAATATTGAGGACAATATTCATTTCTAAGTGTGGGGAGGAAATTCTGGTGAATTTTGATCATAAATGTACCCTTTTAGTCCCTTTTTCCCCCAAAATGGCCAAATTTAAAAAAAAAAAAAAATTTAGTGAAAGTACTATGTACTAAACACAACAAATGGTAATCAGTCCACCATGTCTAACCCACATAAGGATTGGCTAATCCAGGAGCAAACGGCTCTTGGTAAAGATATCTCAAATCCGTTGACGGCTTGCAATTTGCCCAAAATTGTATGATATTCAGCTCACCATATCCTTAAAAGTGAAGAGTTGGCTAGCCCGCAAGTTTATGGCTTGTGGTAAAGGCAGTGGAAAAACCATAATTGGTAATCAGCTCACCAAAGATAATATTGATAATTTATCTAAGAGTTGGCTAGTCCAGAAGCAAACGGCTTCTGGTAAAGACAAATCAAATCCGTTGAAAGCTGGTGATTTGCTCAAAATCACTTGGTTATCGGTGTACCAAGGTTCTTACTTGAACTGAAACATTTGGCTACTCCAGAAGTAATGGCTTTTGGTAAAGAGATGAAATCCATTAATTTTTCTCAAAACATTGCTAGGGACTAGCAATATCTTAGTGTGGGGGATTGATGAGTGTCTAAATACTCATCATTTTTGTACCATTTAAACTGCAAAAACATCTGAAAACACTCAGAAATGCATCAAAATGATAAAAATATCACAAATAAGTGTTTTATGTGTTTTAAATGCAAAAATATCAAAATCTGGTGAAAAACGTATAAAGTTTGCATAATTGGCAGTTTTAGTCCCCCAAGTTTCAAAAGTTGTCAAAATCAGTCCCTGGTAAAACCAAATAAAGAAAAATGTTATTCAAGGTCCCTGAATTATTCTAACTTGTCAAAAATGGTCCTTGAATAAATCTTTTGTTAAATGGCAGAAAAGGTCCCTGAACTTTCATAAAATGTCAAGTTTGGTCCCTGGAAAATTGAAAATGTCAAAACTGGTCCTTGTACTATTGGAAATTGTCAAAATTGGTCCTTGTGACAACTTTGGAGAAATGACAGTAATGGTCCCTCTAGTTTGGCAAAATTGCAAAGTTAGTCCTTGTTATATTAAACCAAACCTTGACCCTTTCCCATTTTTGACCCCTGCCCTTTATACCTTTTTGACCCTTGACCTCCCTTTTTGACCCCCTGGTCAACACCAGTCAAACATTACCCTTTGCCGCCCACTTTATCTCTTCCCCTCCACTTGCCTGTTGCCTGCAATTCCTTCTCCCAACAACATCACCTCACCTTATCACCTTACCTCTCATCCCTCCTCATCATCACACCTACTCCACCCCCCTAGTGCTTGCTCAGTCCACAGAGGTCAAAAACCCATTTCCCGCCAAAATTGGAAAAATGGCCAAAATGTCCTCTGCTCATCCATTGGCTCAAAGAAGTGGTGGGATTTGATCAAGAAGACACGTGGAAGCTTATGGGTATATAAAAAGGAAGAAAGAAGCAAGGGAAAAGAAGTAGTTAGTTTTTAAATTAAAATGTATGTCGTTTTTAAGTTAAAAGTTTTAGTTTAAGTCAAATGTTGTAATTTCAAGTTAAATTATATTAAAGTAAGTTATTCTAGTGTATTAAGACCATTTTCAAGTGTTAATTCCAGTTGTGTTAAAGTTTCATGTTTTAAGGTTTACTGTTGAGAATTTCAAACTAATGTTCTTATATTTAAGCTTCCAAAAGATTATTTTATCATTCAACTCAGCTCACTTAAGCTCTATATAGCTGTTGATAAGCTTGCTTTACAGTTTCAAGCAATTTGGGTCCATGGTCAATGAAAGTCAACTGTGCAGTGATACTTTGGTTAAAACAGTAATGGCAGTGGAAATAGGGTTGGTGCAGTGCTTATTTGGGTTGGAAATGGCTTAGGTAGTAGGATTGGGTTTGGTTTTAGCCTGCAAACAGCTGGATCTCTTGTGAGTATTGTTTGTCTCATTTTCAATTTTAGTTCTATTTTTTGCATAGTGAGCTTGTATCTGAATCTGTGTTTAATTTTAGTTCCTACTTGTTTCTTTAGTGTTAATTAGGGTATTTAGACTTAGTGTGATCAAGAAATCATGTTGGTTCAGCAAGTTGTTCAGTTTTTAGTTCATATCAGTTAGTATAGGTATGTTTGGATTGGCTCTTTGAACTGTGTTCAAGGTTTATGCAGTGGTAGGTTTCTGTTGTTTCATGCTTGTGAAGCTATTTCATGCTCATATCTGTCTTCTAATTGTGTTTGCAACCCACCTAAGTCAAACTTCCAATTAATCTGTTTTAGGCACTTATCTGTTGGATTTTTGGAGAATCAAAAGCTTATTTTGTGTTCATAATTCATAAATACAACTTGCTGTAGTCTCATTTAATCTTATTACATCAATCTAAGTCCTTAAATCAAGATCAAAGTTCCATTTAGTCAACTTTTTAGTTTTGTCAAAAAGTCAAATTTGTAACAAATCAGTTTTGAGCCTATCTAGGGTGAATTTTCTTGGACTCATTTCTGAGCCAATCTAAGTGAAATTGTGGGTTCAATAACTTCAGCTGGTCTATTTTATGATTAGCATTTTTGTCAAATTTTATCAATTTGGTTTAAGCCTCAAACTTGCTTGTCATTATGGGCTTAAGTGCCCTGTGCAGGGCACTGATCTGCACAGGTTTTGTGCAGATCTTGCAGCCCTTGCACAGAGCTCTCAAGAGCTTGTATAGGTCTGGTTTTTGGATTATGAGGTCTTGGCCAGGTCTACTTTAGGTCACCACATTTGCTTTTTAGTTTCCAGCTTAATCAAGTGCTTATTTTTCAGCTGCTAAGTGGCCCCTCACAACTGTTTTTAGCTTTTAACTCAAATCAGCCAAGTCTTAGCAACTTGCAAACCAGAGGTCAAGGCTTGTGAAAACTTGTTGCATTTGGGTTCTTTTAGCATAATATTGCTTCTGTTTCAGTTGGGTGGCCTTGGGTGTCCATTTGCTTATTTCTAGTGCTTATTTCTAAGCACTTTGCACATCAGTTTCATAATCCTTCACACAACCCCTGTTTTTTATATTTTTCTTAGATTCTTAATATTATTTTAAGCTTATCTTGAAATTTTCAGATTTTTCCAGTACTATTTGGTATTTTTCTCCATTTAAATTAGTTTTTAGGCCTTTTTAATTAGCATTTAATACAAAAAAATTAAGAAAAGTTTCAAAAAAATAATTTTTCATTTTAATTAAGTTAAGATAAATATAAAAAGTCAAAAAAATATTTTTCTAGATTTTTCTTAGTTAAATTTGTATTTTTAAGTAATTTAAGTAGTTTTAAATAGTTTTTAATTCCTAGAAAATACAAAAATAATCAGAAAAATACAAAAATAGTTTTGAAAATTCTATTTTGTTATTTTAGATTTTTCTAAGTCAAAATTTTATTTTTCTAGCTTTGTTTCATATTTTCTTGTATTTTAGGTTAATATTTAATAGTTAAAAATAGTTTTTAATTAATAATAATTAATTAAATAGTTTTAAAAATAATTTTCTTTTTCTATAAATTTTCTTTTATCGTTAGGTTTGTAAAAATGTCATTTTCATATTTTTAGGATTTATATTGCTTTAGTTTCACTTTTTCACTTGTACGTTACGTAATTTTTAATTCAGTTTTAGAAAAACATAAAATCAAAAACATCATTTTGCAAATAGTGATAGCGTTTATTTAATATTTTTTATCTTTTTAATTTCCTTTAATTTGCATTTAAGCCCCTGTAGTTTATGTACTTTTTCCTTAGTTATAATAAATCACAATCCTTTCCCGTTCAAATCCTCTCGATCACTAAACATTTGACTATTCTCGCACAGCTCGTTGGGACTTAACGACCTAGGGAAACACTATACTCTCCTGATCTTCATTGCATTCTGTGTTTGAACTGTTTTAAGTTTGTTACGGTCAGCCATTCACAAGTGGCTGGCTTGCGTGATAAAACTTGACGGTTCAGCATCGATCAAATTTTTGGCGCCGCTGCCGGGGAGCAGTGCTAATAGTCTTACGTTTAGCAGATTAGTGATTTGAATATTCACTCCTTGTTCATACCATCTATATGTTTATAAAAATCCAAAAAACCCAAAAACATTTTAAAATCAGTTTTCAACAAACACAAAAAACCCAAAAATATTTTCTTTCTTATTTTTACAAAATGTTTATCCAAAAATCCAAAAATATCCATCTTTACCCTCTCACATCTTTGATTCTTCATCCCTACCCCTCTGAAAACATTTGATTCTTTCTATGTCTTATCATCACCCTCTTGGTTGTCAATGGTGTGGTGGTCCTTATAATGGTGGCAATTGCCCCAGTTGTAGCATGGTGGAATCAGGAAACGGGTCTGTCTATAACCAGGATCTCTATTCCTACCATAACACAACTGATTTATTCCATCAGCTACCACACTGTGAGACTCAGCAGTTTTACTGTTGCGAGTACTGTGGTGGTTCACACTCCAGTTCTGATTGTCAATCGGGAAACACGCTTGTCTATGAGCAGGTTCCTGATAACAATTATGACTACAACACATATGACTCACAACCACATCAGTTTTACTGTTGTGAGTATTGTGGAGGTCCTCACTCTAGCTCTGATTGTCAAACAAGGAATCCATTTCCTTGTAACAATTACGACTCTTCATATCATGACCAACCTCTACAGTACCAAGTAAATCAGGCACCACCTCAGCCTGAGCCACTTCCTCAAAATCTTCTCCTTGATCTTTTGAATTTAGTGAAAGATTTGAAGGAATGTAAACATCCCCAAGATAATCCAAATGAAAAATCCATGGAAGTTTTGTTAGCTGAAGAGCGGACTGCTAAATTAGATTCCCAGATTGCCTTTGAAAAATCTATTAGGGAATCAATTGCAAAAGAAAAAGCAGCCAAATCTAGCTCTCGATTTCGTTTCATTCCTGATGATGATGATGATGAAGTTACCCTTGATATTAGTCAACTTTGTACAAATTCATCAAGTTCATTAGTTGAAATTCCTTCCATGAAAAATCAGGGAGTAAAGACTATGATGGAATTACTAGCAGAAGAACAAATGGAAAGTATAAAACATATGTATGCTAGTCCTTCTAAACTCCCTCAGTCAGTTGATATCCCAGCAGTTGAGATTCCATCTCAAACAACTGCTATCACACCCGAAGCTCCCACTCACTCTCTGAGCATGGGGGACGAGCATCTTGACACTGTTCCTGAAAAGGAATCGGACGAATTCATAAAGTCTAGTGTTGAGAACCTTGTCCCAATCCCGAGAGAGTCACAGGGAACTTCTGATCGTATGTGTGATTCTCTTTCCCCTCTTGAGTGTTCAAAAGATCATTTTGATACTTTCTCCGATCTTAGCGACGATTGTGCTTCTTATGGAGACATTGAGTATGTTGAGGCATCACTTCCACAGTCTGATCCTCTTCTTGAGGAGTTCACCGATGAACTCACTCACATCAGTCCACTTTCATCAGAAAGTGACGATGATCTCTTTGATTTCGAAGCCGATCTTGGAGAAACTAAAAATCTCCTATATAATGATCATCCACTCATTTCTTGTCCCATTTCCGACTCTTCCATTTCTTCTCTCACTCCAAATGAGGAAGATGACAACTTTTGGAAGGAGGTCGATGCTTTTCTTAGTGATGAGTCAATTCCAACAGGGATTGACAATACTTGCTATGATTCGGAGGGAGACATCCTCTTTCTTGAAAATCTGTTGATTGAAGAACCGTTTCCAGCTCTCCCTCTCGGAAATTTTGTTGCAAATCACCATACAAGCTTCAAATTTAAGATTAAAAATGTCAAAAATGGTGATTTGCTCCTCACTAATGAAGAATGGGATTGCATTGTGATGCACATCTTTATTCCATTTTTCACAAATTGTGTGGTTTCTCGTTCCCTTTTCTCCTTCAGGAATGAGGACACTATTTTTGATCCCGGCATTTTCATTTATCATTTTTGAGCCGGTTCTATGTATATCTCGTCGGTGTGGAACTTTCACGAGCTTCAAATGTTTATCCAAACATCTTGAATGAAAGTCCGATGGAGATTGTCTCTTCCACTTACTTCCCCATGAACAAATTAATTCGGGGTCGAGTCAAGCTAGCGACTCGGTAATCAAAAACAGTAGTTAAACATGGGTTTTCACCCGTGTGTACCACCCTAGTGTGGGGGAGATGCCCCACATGTTGTATATAGATCTTAAAAATGATGAAAATTGTAAATATTAAAAAAGAGAATAATTGTTGTGTTTCTACACTTAGCTAGTAATGTTATCCTTTTACGTTCCAAGTTTCGGCATAACAGCCGGTACTTTGAATATTGAGGACAATATTCATTTCTAAGTGTGGGGAGGAAATTCTGGCGAATTTTGATCATAAATGTACCCTTTTAGTCCCTTTTTCCCCCAAAATGGCCAAATTTAAAAAAAAAAAATAAAAATTTTAGTGAAAGTACTATGTACTAAACACAACAAATGGTAATCAGTCCACCATGTCTAACCCACATAAGGATTGGCTAATCCAGGAGCAAACGGCTCTTGGTAAAGATATCTCAAATCCGTTGACGGCTTGCAATTTGCCCAAAATTGTATGGTATTCAGCTCACCATATCCTTAAAAGTGAAGAGTTGGCTAGCCCGCAAGTTTATGGCTTGTGGTAAAGGCAGTGGAAAAACCATAATTGGTAATCAGCTCACCAAAGATAATATTGATAATTTATCTAAGAGTTGGCTAGTCCAGAAGCAAACGGCTTCTGGTAAAGACAAATCAAATCCGTTGAAAGCTGGTGATTTGCTCAAAATCACTTGGTTATCGGTGTACCAAGGTTCTTACTTGAACTGAAACATTTGGCTACTCCAGAAGTAATGGCTTTTGGTAAAGAGATGAAATCCATTAATTTTTCTCAAAACATTGCTAGGGACTAGCAATATCTTAGTGTGGGGGATTGATGAGTGTCTAAATACTCATCATTTTTGTACCATTTAAACTGCAAAAACATCTGAAAACACTCAGAAATGCATCAAAATGATAAAAATATCACAAATAAGTGTTTTATGTGTTTTAAATGCAAAAATATCAAAATCTGGTGAAAAACGTATAAAGTTTGCATAATTGGCAGTTTTAGTCCCCCAAGTTTCAAAAGTTGTCAAAATCAGTCCCTGGTAAAACCAAATAAAGAAAAATGTTATTCAAGGTCCCTGAATTATTCTAACTTGTCAAAAATGGTCCTTGAATAAATCTTTTGTTAAATGGCAAAAAAGGTCCCTAAACTTTCATAAAATGTCAAGTTTGGTCCCTAGAAAATTGAAAATGTCAAAACTGGTCCTTGTACTATTGGAAATTGTCAAAATTGGTCCTTGTGACAACTTTGGAGAAATGACAGTAATGGTCCCTCTTGTTTGGCAAAATTGCAAAGTTAGTCCTTGTTATATTAAACCAAACCTTGACCCTTTCCCATTTTTGACCCCTGCCCTTTATACCTTTTTGACCCTTGACCTCCCTTTTTGACCCCCTGGTCAACACCCGTCAAACATTACCCTTTGCCGCCCACTTTATCTCTTCCCCTCCACTTGCCTGTTGCCTGCAATTCCTTCTCCCAACACCATCACCTCACCTTATCACCTTACCTCTCATCCCTCCTCATCATCACACCTACTCCACCCCCCTAGTGCTTGCTCAGTCCACAGAGGTCAAAAACCCATTTCCCGCCAAAATTGGAAAAATGGCCAAAATGTCCTCTGCTCATCCATTGGCTCAAAGAAGTGGTGGGATTTGATCAAGAAGACACGTGGAAGCTTATGGGTATATAAAAAGGAAGAAAGAAGCAAGGGAAAAGAAGTAGTTAGTTTTTAAATTAAAATGTATGTCGTTTTTAAGTTAAAAGTTTTAGTTTAAGTCAAATGTTGTAATTTCAAGTTAAATTATATTAAAGTAAGTTATTCTAGTGTATTAAGACCATTTTCAAGTGTTAATTCCAGTTGTGTTAAAGTTTCATGTTTTAAGGTTTACTGTTGAGAATTTCAAACTAATGTTCTTATATTTAAGCTTCCAAAAGATTATTTTATCATTCAACTCAGCTCACTTAAGCTCTATATAGCTGTTGATAAGCTTGCTTTACAGTTTCAAGCAATTTGGGTCCATGGTCAATGAAAGTCAACTGTGCAGTGATACTTTGGTTAAAACAGTAATGGCAGTGGAAATAGGGTTGGTGCAGTGCTTATTTGGGTTGGAAATGGCTTAGGTAGTAGGATTGGGTTTGGTTTTAGCCTGCAAACAGCTGGATCTCTTGTGAGTATTGTTTGTCTCATTTTCAATTTTAGTTCTATTTTTTGCATAGTGAGCTTGTATCTGAATCTGTGTTTAATTTTAGTTCCTACTTGTTTCTTTAGTGTTAATTAGGGTATTTAGACTTAGTGTGATCAAGAAATCATGTTGGTTCAGCAAGTTGTTCAGTTTTTAGTTCATATCAGTTAGTATAGGTATGTTTGGATTGGCTCTTTGAACTGTGTTCAAGGTTTATGTAGTGGTAGGTTTCTGTTGTTTCATGCTTGTGAAGCTATTTCATGCTCATATCTGTCTTCTAATTGTGTTTGCAACCCACCTAAGTCAAACTTCCAATTAATCTGTTTTAGGCACTTATCTGTTGGATTTTTGGAGAATCAAAAGCTTATTTTGTGTTCATAATTCATAAATACAACTTGTTGTAGTCTCATTTAATCTTATTACATCAATATAAGTCCTTAAATCAAGATCAAAGTTCCATTTAGTCAACTTTTTAGTTTTGTCAAAAAGTCAAATTTGTAACAAATCAGTTTTGAGCCTATCTAGGGTGAATTTTCTTGGACTCATTTCTGAGCCAATCTAAGTGAAATTGTGGGTTCAAAAACTTCAGCTGGTCTATTTTATGATTAGCATTTTTGTCAAATTTTATCAATTTGGTTTAAGCCTCAAACTGGCTTGTCATTATGGGCTTAAGTGCCCTGTGCAGGGCACTGATCTGCACAGGTTTTGTGCAGATCTTGCAGCCCTTGCACAGAGCTCTCAAGAGCTTGTATAGGTCTGGTTTTTGGATTATGAGGTCTTGGCCAGGTCTACTTTAGGTCACCACATTTGCTTTTTAGTTTCCAGCTTAATCAAGTGCTTATTTTTCAGCTGCTAAGTGGCCCCTCACAACTGTTTTTAGCTTTTAACTCAAATCAGCCAAGTCTTAGCAACTTGCAAATCATAGGTCAAGGCTTGTGAAAACTTGTTGCATTTGGGTTCTTTTCGCATAATATTGCTTCTGTTTCAGTTGGGTGGCCTTGGGTGTCCATTTGCTTATTTCTAGTGCTTATTTCTAAGCACTTTGCACATCAGTTTCATAATCCTTCATACAACCCCTATTTTTTATATTTTTCTTAGATTCTAAATATTATTTTAAGCTTATCTTGAAATTTTCAGATTTTTCCAGTACTATTTGGTATTTTTCTCTATTTAAATTAGTTTTTAGGCCTTTTTAATTAGCATTTAATACAAAAAAATTAAGAAAAGTTTCAAAAAAATAATTTTTCATTTTAATTAAGTTAAGATAAATATAAAAAGTCAAAAAAATATTTTTCTAGATTTTTCTTTGTTAAATTTGTATTTTAAATAGTTTTTAATTCCTAGAAAATACAAAAATAATCAGAAAAATACAAAAATAGTTTTGAAAATTCTATTTTGTTATTTTAGATTTTTCTAAGTCAAAAATTTATTTTTCTAGCTTTGTTTCATATTTTCTTGTATTTTAGGTTAATATTTAATAGTTAAAAATAGTTTTTAATTAATAATAATTAATTAAATAGTTTTAAAAATAATTTTCTTTTTCTATAAATTTTCTTTTATCGTTAGGTTTGTAAAAATGTCATTTTCATATTTTTAGGATTTATATTGCTTTAGTTTCACTTTTTCACTTGTACGTTACGTAATTTTTAATTCAGTTTTAGAAAAACATAAAATCAAAAACATCATTTTGCAAATAGTGATAGCGTTTATTTAATATTTTTTATCTTTTTAATTTCCTTTAATTTGCATTTAAGCCCCTGTAGTTTATGTACTTTTTCCTTAGTTATAATAAATCACAATCCTTTCCCGTTCAAATCCTCTCGATCACTAAACATTTGACTATTCTCGCACAGCTCGTTGGGACTTAACGACCTGGGGAAACACTATACTCTCCTGATCTTCATTGCATTCTGTGTTTGAACTGTTTTAAGTTTGTTACGGTCAGCCATTCACAAGTGGCTGGCTTGCGTGATAAAACTTGACGGTTCAGCATCGATCATCTGTAAACATTTATTTTTCAAGAATTATATCTTATTCGCTTTATAGGCTAATTTTTATTATATATAGTGTTTAGCGCTGATTTTATGTGAGGTTTCGTGTTCATTTTCTTAAAAATTTACAGGTTATATTGGACAAGAAGATTCAATTATATATTGGAAGAGAAGCGTATCATTGATCTTATCTTCTTGTAGGAGGATTTAACCATATTTCTATCGTTCATTCCGAGCAAATCAGGGGAGTATTAGTTTCCCCTATCTCTTTTATTTTTCCCGTTATCATATCTTTGGTACTTTTTAAGAACATTGGGGACAATGTTCAATTTAAGTGTAGGGAGGGAAAAAGGCACACCTTAGAAATACTTGTTAGGGTAATTTTAGCGTCAAATTTTAAAAAATTTATGACATTTACGAGTAAATCATTTTTAGTCTTAATAAAGCGTCTCATGGATATGAGTTATATAGCTACCACAAAACATTTATCACTCAAATTCCTCCCCAAAAATGTGAGGTTCGCTTTTAGATATATAGGATAAAAGCATTCACTTTTAATGCTTATGAGTGTACCGATAGTATATAGATTTTAGAACTTGTTTTGTGATGCATTTCGAGATCGCTAGTGGGACTACATTCGTGTAGTTAGAGGGGAAGGTGTGTTTATGGAGGTTAACCTCTTCATCACTGCCACCTCAGCATAACAAATCTCCACAACTAACCACAACAACCCCCCCTCACTCATAACAAACCTCAATCTATTCATTTGGGGCCCACCACTACAACTTTTTTTTCTTTAAATTTTCAAATAAACTAAATTTAATTCATTAATAATCAAAATACATTAACATTTTTTATAAAAAATATAAATAACATTTTTATAAAAAAAAAACTAAAACACGGGGCACTTTAATAAATCAAAAGCGTGAGGTAAATCTTGACCAAATTCCCGTTTGCAGCCCAAGTCCCATACATCTTTCAACATGGTCTTTTTGGTTGACACAAACATCTTTCAACCCAAGTCCCATTTGCAGCCCAATTCCCAAAAAAAAAAAAAAAAAAAAAAAAAAAAAAAAAAAAAATTGTCATCTTTATTTCATCTTCCTGCACACACTTATTCACAAACACACACAGTCTACACACATCTTCATCTCATCGCTCTCGAAAAAAAAAAAAAAAAAAAAAAACAAACCTGACAAAAGGACAATCGTTTGCTTCGTCGTGCAGATGGCGAGGCTCTTCACGACGAGCCATGGCGAGCTCCACCGGTGTGGCGGCGAGCCACGAAGAGGCACGAAATTCCCACACCCTCTGCTCTTAGGATCAACTAAATGATAAGAGGCATTAGGCTAACCCTTCTTTTAAACATGTTTATTATAATTAAATTTGCTGCACCAGACAAGTCATTACCCCACACCCTTGCTATGTACTCATTTTTAGTACAATATACCCCTAATAAACCCCTCTGAGCCTATCGTTTTCACGGCTCTCATGATATTTTGATGGATTCCGAAATATTAATGAAGATCATTGTTTACAACCCACCCCCAAATATACACCAAAATCGCCTTAGCTTTCCTTGTATGCACTCATTTTTAGTGCATTATTGTTATTTGTTAAACCCTTAGTTAATTGTCTAGTTGATTACATGGTTGCTAAGTCAAGTAATATCGTGTATATACAGTTTTGGGATGATTGAGACTCATGGGTTAAGTAGTATTTTATGGTATAACGGGAAAGAACGTTAAACTCAAATTCCCTTATCTACGTAATTAAGTAATCCACGTGTTTTGATCCTTGCAATTCGGGTGATTAGTTAGTTTTGTATATTTAAAAGTGTAAGTGTAGGGATGCAACTATAAATCCCTTAGTTATTGTGGAAAACTAGAAGGGGGGTTGAATAGTTTTACCAATTTAAAACTTCCTTTTAAATATTTACATCGACTTATGTCAATCTATATGGTTGTTTATGTTGGACGTTGATAGATAGATATATAAACGTGTAATGAAAGATAAAGAGTAAGAAACACATCACCACGACACAAGTTATTTATAGTGGTTCAGCTACAAGGACACCTTCCTTGCCCTACTCCACTCCCCGAGTCACCTACTCGAGAGTTCGTAAGCACTACACCAACTCCTTATGGCGGAGAAGCCTTCACAACGTCGCTTAACCTTTTTCCGGTACAAAGCTAAATACCGAGTTCTTTCACACCAAGGCGAACCACACCTAACACAACGTCGCCTACCCTTTATACGGTGATAGGCTAACCACTGAGTTCTTTCACACCATAGGAGAACTAATCCTATCACAACGTCGCCTACCCTTTATTAGGTACTAGGCTAAGCACCTAGTTCCATTACTATGGAGGAACTACTACCATTCACGACACAACACCTAATCTCAAGGAGATCTACTCCTTGTTACAACACCATCAAGGATATCACCATCCTTGTAAATAAACAAATACTTATATGTATAACGATGCACCTCATCGATTATACGACCTAGGCATTCTTCTCAAATGCTACTTGATTTGATTCTTCGGCATCCTTCACTAATTCCTTTGACATAATGATAAGGTTTTAAAATGTACCTTTTTGAGGGGTCGTTTAAGCCCTTATTTGATCACTTTTGTATCCGTTATTACTTAATATCGTTCCTTTTCACTTTTTAGGTCTCTTGAAGGCAAATTGCTGTAATGGCACTTATTTGGACGAAAAGGCGCGGATATACGAAGAAAATGGCCAAAGTCAAGAATCGAGACACTCCAGCTGCTAAAAACACAAGGTGACGGCGTCACTGCTTAACTGCGTCGCTGTCGGAGGATTTTGTGACGGGACAGAAGCCAAAACTCTTATTTTCAAGTGACGACGTCAAGTTATAAAAGAGTAGACCGTCGCAACTCAGACGGCCTAGATTCAATCTAGACGGCGTCAGAAGCTGAAGAGGACGGCGTCACAAGCACAAGGTGACGCCGTCGCAAGACTAACGTGGCCAAGACGAAACCCTAATGACGGCGACCCGACGGCGTCACAAAACATAAGGTGACGCCGTCGCAGATGTAATCTTATATATAGAATCCGAAATTTTCAGTATTGATGTGTAGTCTTTTGGAGTAAAAACCTAAACCGAACCAAGGCTGTCTTGTACAGTATTTTAGAGTTCCAAACCCTATCTTACATCAAGATAAGTGCTTTACTTCTTTAATACAATTATGTCTTTGATTATTTGTGTGTATGCTTGCATGTTCTCCATGTCCGGCTAATTTATTTGTGTGTTTGCTTAGGGAATATGAAACTTAATTATTGAATATTGATTGGTTGTCTCTTATCTTAGTTGTTAATGATCTAGTAATGCGATAGGTCATTCGTTGTGTACTTAATGCTTGATTAATCTTTGTGAACCTTAGGTTATAGCACCTTGAGCGGTTGTAAGCTAAACTATCCAAAGAGGCCTTAGAGTTAGAGTTTATGATCCCTAGTGGTATTTTGTAGACGAGACCCTTTGGTAACTTGAAAGAGTTAGGGAGAAACGCATACCCTACAACTTTAGACACACAACGCAATTAATAATAAGGACGTGACAATTCAACCACCAATAGGAGATAATTAAGGAGTAGTAAAACCTAAGTAAACACATCTTTAAACTATCATACGAGCACACAATAATTAGACATAGACTACATACACCTTAGATTAGATAATTAGATAAGTAGAGTAATCGGTAGCAATACCAACCCCCAAATCCAAACCCCGAGATTCGTACCTTTCCATTACAAAAAATCCTTTACCTTTCCATGCTTAGAGCCCCAAACCTAAACCCCCAACCATAACGATGGCTAATGAGATGAATAGATTAATAGATTAGATTCCACATACATCAGATACAGATTAATAACACACGAGCATACTATCAAATTTCTACACAAATGAATCCAAAATGATGAGGAATTAATAGAGGATAACCACCAACTTAACAGTGCAGGAATAATAATTAACGCAACACACAGATTTCAACATCCCATACGCAAAGAGGGATTGAGAAAGTTCAATGGTTTCCCAGAGCAGATGTTTTATGGTGATCCCTAGTATTTGAGATTGAGATTCCGGAGAAACCTATCAAATCGAATGTTGGCGAGTTCCACGATATTGGATTCCAAGTGTTTCTAATTAGTTCGTAATTCATGTGTTGCTTACTGGATAGCGTAATGATCTAGTAATTGTTGATTCTATTCTCTGTTGGTTAGTT
>BPTQ01000004.1:69246988-69374379 GCA_019973895.1 Chrysanthemum seticuspe | reverse complement strand
AGCTACAGCTGCTGTTTTACGTGAGCAGGCAGAAACAGAAAGGACTTTTTTTTGTTTTCAAAACTAAACTTAAACTTGTTAACTCTTGTCAAAACAAGTTAAGACCTTTTAAACATCAACTAATACCTTGAAACATGTTTGACTTGAAGAGTCAAAATGGGTAAAAAGTGATTTTAGACCCTTAAATAAGCTTAAACCAAACACCCCTTTACATGCTTATATAGAATCTAAACTTTGCAAACTGAAGAAATGAGATTATGACTGAATCAAAACAAGCAATCTAACATTAAAATTAACCATAAACACAGATTATCACCATAAATTTACCAAGACTAGATTAGACTTCAAAGTTTGACTAATGTTGACTTTGCATCAAATTTACTTAAAAATGATTCAAAAGCTTATCAAAAGCTATATAAAGCTTAAGTAAGCTTATTTAATTCTAACATAAGCTTATGAGAAGCTTGGATACAAATTTTGAAACTTGAAAATCTCCACAGTACACAGTAAATTTGGAATTCATATAAAACTTGGATTAAAGTTCACAAACAAATTACAAAGACACTTTAACATGAATGTGATACTAAGACACTGAAATTACAACATTTAAATTAAGCTACAACATTTATTTTAAAAAAAAACGACATTAAGAAAAAAATAAGAAAAACTAGCTACTCCTGTCTTCCTTCTCTCTTCTCTCCTTTATAGCTTTGAAAGCTTACACCTGTCCTTTAGAGTAAATCCCACCACCCTTTAGAGCCAATGGGAGAGCAGAGGTCAGTTTGGCCATTTTATGGTTTTTGGCGGGAAAAGTGGTTTTGACCACAGGGCTACTGTTTTGGCAAGTAGGGGGGGATGGAGTGTAGGTATGATGAGTGTGAGTGTTTTGAGGGGATAAGGTGATGGGTGAAAGTGATTTGGTAAGGTGTTGCAGGGTGTACAGGCAAGTGGAAGGAGAAACCTTGTTGGGAGGGAAAGCAGTTTGAGTGTTTGACTGGGTGTTGACCAAGGGGTCAAAAACAGGAAGGGTCAAGGGGTCATAAAGGTGTAATAGTGGCAGGGTCAAAATGCAATTTTGACAAGGTAAGGTATTAGCTTTAAAATGACAAGGACTTTTTGTGTAAAATCTGAAATTTGAAGGACCTAATCTGTCAATTCAACAAAGTTGCTCTAAGGACCAAAAGTGACAATCATCAAAAGTGCAAGGACCAATTTTGCAATTTTCCAATTTCCCAGGGGCCAAACTTGACAATTTTGAAAGTTCAGGGACCTTTTCTGCCATTTTACAAAAGATTTATTCAAGGGCCATTTTTGACAAATTAGAATATTTCAGGGACCTTGAATAACATTTCTCTTTATTTAGATTTACCAGGGACTGTTTTTGACAACTTTTGAAACTTGGGGGACTAAAACTGCCAATTATGCAAATTTGATACGTTTTTCACCAGATTTTGATATTTTTGCATTTAAAACATATAAAACACTTATTTGTGATATTTTTATCATTTTGATGTATTTCTGAGTGTTTTCAGATGTTTTTGCAGTTTAAATGGTACAAAAATGATGAGTATTTGGACACTCATCAGGGAATAATAGAGGACCTTGCTCTCTATGACAACGAAAGTTGGAATGACCCCCGTGAGTTGCCCAAAACCGTTAAGGCAATCTCCTTGCCTCCCATTAACTCACAATCTTCCGACCGTAGGATGATCGAACTTGAAGATCAAGTTAAATTCCTAATGAGTTCATACGAAAACCCTAAGTCTTCACGCCATGTGAACAAAGTTTCTTCTTCGTGTGAGCCATTTTATGATCCTCATAACACGCACACTTGCACCCGATCCCCCGAACATGCTTTCGTTGACTACGCATCCTCACGTATTAATGGAACAGGAGGAAGATTCCCTACAACACCCGGACCTAGGAATTTCAATGTAACCCGAGAAGCATGGAAGGGCAAGCCCGACTTCTATTGGGGACAAACCAAGGAATTCACTTCCAATGATTTTTCATGGCCCCCACCTCAAGGTCCTAACCAACAAAACATCGAGGGGATGTTGCAAAACCTAGTTGCATCCCAAGAAGCCCAAATAGCTAAACTCTCTGACCGCTTTAACCAACAACAAGCCGAAACGGATAGGAAGATAGACAACCTTTTGAAAGCCATGACCAATAGTGATAGGAAGGTTAATGCTATCTCAACTCCCGAGCATTCCGGTGTAGAGATTAAGGACCCAAGTAAGTTAGCTAAGCATGTTCAATTCGTCAATACCATCGCCTTAGTGAAACCTAATAGAACAAATGACGAAGAGGACCATAAACGTGAGACTAATGAAACAACCGAGGAAGTAGATGAAGTAGACAATGACTATTTCAATAAGTTTCCTACGGAAGAAGAGCTATCTCGCCACCCTCACTTAGTACGTGACCTCCGTCACATGTATGTTAGGAAAAGCCCTAGAATCAAGTTTGGGAACCCTTGGAATCTTAACATGCCATGTTGCATAGGACACCTTTTCGTGGCAAAGGCCTACATTGATCGCAAGTCCCCAATCAACATAATGACTAGCACCTACTACAATTGGATAATGAAGAAGCCTATTCCAACTAGGCAAGACCCCGATGATCCTAGTGTTAGTTGCAATTTTCTCGGTAGAGTTAAGGGATTGCCCGTTTATGTAGGTAGTTTCACGTTTCCTACGGACTTCATAATTGTGGATGATATTAGCACGGCTATAGATCCTAGCTTGTCCCACATTATTCTAGGAAAACCTTTCATAGAAAACACCGGGATGACTTATGATCCCTCATTAGGAATAGTGCGATTCAAGGATGAGACCGACGACATAGCTTACCAAACGCCGTTTAAGATTGAGAAGTTTTCATCACTCTCTAATGATGAAAAGGAACTTAAACTGTCGGTCTATTATAGGAATAATAAGGATAAAGAAAAAGGAGTAGAGTATGTTATGGCTAAGATTTTCGGATTCTATAAGGATTGCTTGAACCTAGGACCAAAATATAGGACCGATTGGAGAGAGGATGAACTCTTAGAGAAGTGCATCATAGGGCACTTCTACAACATGGAATCCCCCAATAGAGACCGTCATAAGGAAGGAGATGGCGGTAATGAAGTCACGTGAGAGCACGACTACGAGTCTAGCTACAAGACTCTTAAATAAAGAAAAGCGCTTCGTGGGAGGCAACCCATGCTTAATTGTTTGATTGTTAGTGTCATATATCTTTTATTAATTGTTTATTCTCATGTTTAAATTTGTAAAAATGCTTTATTTTGTTTTTAACCTCGTCTTAATTGCATATAAAGGTATTTTACATAAAGGATAAGTGTAGGGAGGATTACACACGTTTTCAAAAGAAACGTAAACATGAGAATAACAATTCATTAAAAGATATATTTGTGTGTTTGTTCGAGTCAAATGCTTGTATCGAGTCATAATGGAAGTTTTGCAGAAATTTTTCCAGATTCTAAAGATATAAATTTTCCAGAATTTTTTCAGAAAATCGCAGACCAGTTTTTGTTAGGATAACCTGACGGCGTCAGGATTGCAACCTGACGGCGTCAGGAAGGAGTAAAAACAACAGATTACTTTTTTCTTGTTTTCTGAGTTACTTATAAATTTTTGGAATTTTCCAGGTCTTAATTTTCCAGAAATTCTGTAAACATCCATTCCACAAGCATTATATCTTAGTTTAGTAGAGTCTTATATATATTATTACCGCCAATTTTACGCGAAGGTTTTGTTTGTTTTCTTCGAATGTGCAGGTTTTATTTATCAAGAAGAAGAAACAAAAGATTGGAAGGAACTTTTCACGCATACATTTTTCTTGGAAAGGATTTAACCACTACTTTACACGGATCCTACCGAGCTAATCAGGGGAGTACTAGTTTCTTTAGTTTTTAATTAACTTCCATTATCATAACTTTGATACTTTCGGGGAACATTGGGGACAATGTTCAGTTTAAGTGTAGGGAGGGAAAATAAAACGGGAACTTAGAAACTATCCTTGATTGTTTACTTTTTCCAATTGTATTTGTGTAATAAACCATGAGAAAATGTCGGTTAGGGTAATTTTGGCACCAAATTTAAAATTTTTCATGATATATAGGAGTGGGCCATTAGTCTTAACAAAAGCGTCTCACGGATAGGAAGTTATATGACTAGCACAAAAACCCTTTACCACCTAAATTCCACCCAAAATGTGAGGATCGCCCTTAGATTAGTAGGAATAAAAGCATTCATCTTTAATGCTTAGAGTGTGAACCGGTAGTATATTAGATTCTAGAACTTGTTTTGTGATGCATTCCGAGATCGCTAGTAAGACTACACTTGTGTAGTTAGGAATAACTAAATGATAAGAGGCATTAGGATAACCCTTGTTTGATACCCGTAATATAATTACTTCTTCCACATCGGTTGAGTAATTCCCCCACACCCTTTGCGTTGTACTCATCTTTAGTACACGATGCCCCTAGTTAACTCCTCAGAGCCTATCCTTTTCGCGGTTCTCGTGATGTTTCGGTTTTCCGGAATATCAATGAAGAGCATTGTTTACACCCCACCCCCAAATATACACCCAAATCGCCTTAGCCTACCTTGTATGCACTCACTTTTAGTGCATTATTGTTATCACCCAAACCCTTAGTTCAATTATCTAGTTTCTTGCATGAGTTGCTAAGTCGAGTCATATCCTTTGTACACAGTTTTGGGACGATTGGGACTCATGGGAAAAAGTTAAAGTTTATAAAATGATTGGAAGGGAACGTTAAATTCCCTAATTTGCGTAATAACATACCCCAAGTGTTTTTGATCTTTTCAATTCGGGTCAAATTAGTATTAGGGTAATAAAAACTCAAGTGTAGGGATGTGCCTATAAATCCCTATCATTTTGATGTTACCGTAGAGGATGGTAGAGTAAAAGTGTATGAAAAAAAAATCGAAAAAAAAAACAGAAAAAAAAGAACAGAAAAAAAAATATAGAGTGTTCCAAAAAAAAACATACGGGCTACCATCCTACATCTATCCTTTAAATTTATGTTTGTTTGTTTCAGTTATCTAGAGTTTAGAGTGTCGAGTCTTGGCTTAGCAACGCCATTCTTCGTATGCTTGTAACATAAAGATTTTTGACTTGCCACCACTAAATAGCCTATCCCACCAAACCCTTTGTTTCCCTACCGTAAGCCTAACGTTACAACCCTTTAAAGACCTCTTTGATAGTCTTTCCTAGGTGCTTACGCCAAAGCAAGGGAGGTTTGATCTATTCTTAAGCCTATGGTAATCTATGTACTAGGACCGGTTAATGAGTGTTTATCTTCCATTTCCAACTTGTTATATTTCATATACACCCGAGAGAGATGTGAGTATCCAAACACCCCATGTGAGGTGCTAGTATGTAATTTCCGTGCTTGTTATGACTTTTGCGGGGCTTATATGTGTTGTGGACTGTTTTAAACCAATGCTTCATGACCCCTAACTTATAAATTAATTGGCTAAAAGCACATTTACTTGAGGACAAGCAAATACCAAGTGTAGGGATATTTGATAAGGTTTTAAAATGTACCTTTTTGAGGGGTCGTTTAAGCCCTTATTTGATCACTTTTGTATCCGTTATTACTTAATATCGTTCCTTTTCACTTTTTAGGTCTCTTGAAGGCAAATTGCTGTAATGGCACTTATTTGGACGAAAAGGCGCGGATATACGAAGATAATGGCCAAAGTCAAGAATCGAGACACTCCAGCTGCTGAAAACACAAGGTGACGGCGTCACTGCTTAACTGCGACGCCGTCGGAGGACTTTGTGACGGGACAGAAGCCAAAACTCTTATTTTCAAGTGACGACGTCAAGTTATAAAAGAGTAGACCATCGCAACTCAGACGGCCTAGATTCAATCCAGACGGCGTCAGAAGCTGAAGAGGACGGCGTCACAAGCACAAGGTGACGCCGTCGCAAGACTAACGTGGCCAAGACGAAACCCTAATGACGGCGACCCGACGGCGTCACAAAACATAAGGTGACGCCGTCGCAGATGTAATCTTATATATAGAATCCGAATTTTTCAGTATTGATGTGTAGTCTTTTGGAGTAAAAACCTAAACCGAACCAAGGCTGTCTTGTACAGTATTTTAGGGTTCCAAACCCTATCTTACATCAAGATAAGTGCTTTACTTCATTAATACAATTATGTCTTTGATTATTTGTGTGTATTCTTGCATGTTCTCCATATCCGGCTAATTTATTTGTGTGTTTGCTTAGGGAATATGAAACTTAATTATTGAATATTGATTGGTTGTCTCTTATCTTAGTTGTTAATGATATAGTAATGCGATAGGTCATTCGTTGTGTACTTAATGCTTGATTAATCTTTGTGAACCTTAGGTTATAGCACCTTGAGAGGTTGTAAGCTAAACTATCCAAAGAGGCCTTAGAGTTAGAGTTTATGATCCCTAGTGGTATTTTGTAGACGAGACCCTTTGGTAACTTCAAAGCGTTAGGGAGAAACGCATACCCTACAACTTTAGACACACAACGCAATTAAAAATAAGGACGTGACAATTCAACCACTAATAGGAGATTATTAAGGAGTAGTAAAACCTAAGTAAACACATCTTTAAACTATCATACGAGCACACAATAATTAGACATAGACTACATACACCTTAGATTAGATAATTAGATAAGTAGAGTAATCGGTAGCAATACCAACCCCCAAATCCAAACCCCGAGATTCGTACCTTTCCATTTCCTAAAAAACATAAAAAGATAAAAAAAAAATCTTCCTCAACCCCAACCTTAGCGTAGTAACTTCTCACTAGCATTCCTATTCCCCTATAGAACGATATCAACACCCGTGGCTTACCCTAATACTACACTACAACGATTAGGTTCACTGCCTAGGGTGTTATAAAACTTGCTCGCAGAAAAGGAAGTTCCTTTGACCCCGAACGACGCGTGTAGCGTTATCACACAACGCTTGGCGCCCTTCACTAATGCCTTCGTCTTGAGACCTATAGCATTCTTCACTAATGCTCTTGACACGAACGATAAGCACCTTTCACTAATGCTTTCGTCTTGACACTTTCGGCATCCTTCACTAATGCCTTTAACCCAATATCTATGGAGAAAGGAAGAACTATCAACAAGAGACCTTAGTTGTCTTGATGATGACGAAGCATTGCACCTCATGGACTTGAGCTTGCACGTCTTCAAGAAGTGGTGATCTCTCCTTCAAGAGGAACCTAGAAGATCACACAAAAACAAAAGACAAACTACATAGATCACTTGGATCTGAGGTTAGAGGGTTAGAATACTTGGGGAAAGTATGTGTGTAAAGTGATGCATTGAAAGGAAGAAATGACTCTCTATTTATAGAGAAAATTCTCTACTGTTCCCCGGATCCCACAGATCCCTTCCACTTGGGATCCGGCTAGCACAAAGACAGGGATCCGTGGAACGCTCCTCTTTGCCCGTGGGTATTTTTGGTTATGGGTCATGGGTTATGGGTTGATCCATGGTTTTCTTTCTAGATAAAATGAACTTGGTTAAGTGGTATATATAAAACCATGGGTTATGGGTCAATACCATTTGCAAGTTTTTACCCATTTAGTATATACTTGTTTTTACCCATTTTAGTATATACATGTTTTTACCCATTTTAGTATACTTAGTTTAAGTATGTGCTAACCCAATATGTAAACATTAGTTGTTGTACACACACACACACATATATATATATATATATATATATATATATATCTAAAACATAAAATCACTTAAGCTAGTTTTAGTGTTTTATGTACAAACGTAAGTGTGTTAGAAAACTATTAACTCAAACTATTTACGTACTTTATTTGTTTCGTTAAAATGATTTTACGTTTGTTATCGACAAAACATTAGAAGATTGTAAAATATAAATAAACGTTTTTACGGCTTATTTGTATTAACAATCTCCCCCTTTTTGTTGATGACAAAACATATAATTATTTTAAGGAAAAGCTAAAATTCGTAAAAGTTTGAATTTGTAGTTTTTACTTTCTTTCCCCCTTTTTGTGGAAACAAAAAGTGTTAAAAGAAACTAACACAATTTTTATAAGAAAAGTTATGTAAAAATGTAAAGAGAGCAAATGACGGGAATGGTACTCGTCTTAACTCTCCCTTGACGAGTCCATCCCTTTGAAAGGGCGTCAAGGACATAACGTAAAATAACCTAATTAATGTTGCAAATGGTTCGTCTAAGTGACGAAAACTTGCTCCCCCTTGAATATTGCAAAGATGCAATGGGGTATCATGAAGTATAATCCAAAAACGGATTAATGTTGCAAATGTTTTGCAATATCGTTTGACACAAAGCTCCCCCTAGCTTTTATGGTGTCAAAATCTTCATATGTATTTTGAAAATCTACAAAGTAAAGGTTAGACAACAAGAGTATAGTACAAAATTTTCTGCAAATAAAGCTCAAGTTAGTAGACATTTGTGTTTCTGTACCACGGATCCCACGGTTCCCTTCAAGGAGGGATCCGTCTAGGTGTTTTAGAGGGATCCGGCTATCTGATGACATTTTCTTCAGCAGTGAAGAAATATCAAGCAATGCTAATGAAGAAATGAGATATATGTACAATATAACAAACACAACACATAAAATAATCATAGCATATAAGTATTCATTCAATAAAACAAGAGATACACAACCAAATCTCTAAAACTAAGAGGATGAACTTAGCCATATAAGTGCTACTAATGCTAATGAGTTACCCCAAACTTAAGATTCAACTAAAAGCTTAATGATGATCAAGGATGAGAAAAGTTTCCTAAACATTCTAAGTTTGAGCTTGTGACTATGATGCTCATTGTAGTTTAGGCTTGTTGACCTCTTCGAAACGTTCGAGGAGGTGATGAAACATGAAACGTTGCTCTTCACGTAGTTCATGTATCAATTTTTCAACGTGTTTACAATGATAGCAATCCTTGTCATGGTTTTGAGTTTCTTGAAGCGAAGGTTTAAGTGAAGTGGGTTGAGGATTTTTAAATGAAGAAGGATTTGGTGGAGGCTCATTAAGTGGTGGCTCTACAATGTTTGAGGGTAGAAGTAAAGAAGCATCAACTTCCATTTGGTTGGGTGGTTGCCTTTGATGTCTTCTCATAATCCAAAATGGACTATTGGGAGGAATGATAGAATTTGCTTTTGGAGCAAGTGTTGATTCAATACTATGATTTTGTTGCTCAATCTTTTCAAGTGAATTAGTTGGTAATGGTGAAAGATGAGATGGCCAAGGGGGTAAATCTTCTACATTATGAGAATGTGGAGATGATTGTGAGGTGGCTCTAGGCACTAATGATGTTGGTTGAGTTGTGGAGGGTATGTTTAGTATATTAGAGTTTGGTGGTGGAATCCTAGTGGGAACACTCTTCTTGGGGATTAGTTTGATTTGTTTCCTAGGTGTAGGGGAAATTCTAGCATTGGTGGACTTAACCGGAGATGATTCGGTTGAGGAAACTTCGTGTATGATTTTAGCAAGTTTCTTGGGTGGTTCTTGAGTGGATGAGTTAACACTAGGAGCCTTTCTCATGGTGAAGTGACCAAGGGAGATGGTTGTAATTGCTGATAATTGTGTTTGTGTTTGATAACTAAGATGTTGTTAGCAACATGGCTTATAAAGGGAAGAACTTGGTTATTGCATTTAAGACTTAATCCACTAATGTTTTTGGAATGTGATGATTGACATGCTGTTAGGTCACTAGATTTACAACACAAGCTTAATAGAAAGAGATAGAGGCGATTGAACAATAAATCAAACACACACACACGATAATGATACGGTTTAGGCGTAGGAGTATGTGAAAGAAATAAATTGAACAACCAACCCTCAAGTGAGGGTTATACAAGAGTATTTATAGGAGGGAAGCTAGGGCAACACTTCCTAGTCCCTTCCTTTCTCCTATGGGCTTGGGCCTAAACTCATGGGCCTTCTACATAAGCTTAAGGCTAATAACAAACATAAAGGCCATAATTAAGCTAACTATTACATATTAATTACTAGCACTTGATTTAGGTTTAGGAGTGATTCCAACAATCTCCCCCTAAGTGTTAGTTATGAATGAATATGAACGGTGAAGGCGTTGATGTAATAGTAGCTTTGACGTCTTCTGACATTCTTCTTTCTTGTGAGAAGAATTACCTTGATTTGAACAATCTCCCCAGTGTAGAGAAATTGTTTTCTTTAAACAGTTTTGCTTTGACGTCATCATTAACTTAGTTCTTTGATCATTGTTCTTTGTGATGGTAGTGATAGTATGTTGTTGTTGTCTGCCTCAAATCTGCCTCAGGTCTGCTTCGCTGCTACAGTGTCTCCACGTCATTCTTCAACATGCTCACACACTTTTTGACGTTGGATTTCAGTACTGATGAAGTTCTTTAAGTCTTTAACTTTGTAGATTCTTTAATTTGGCGAAGAATCATTCTGACTTTTGTGTTGCATTAAGATAGAACTTCCATTAGTGATGATGTTGGCGTGAGCATGAGAAGAATCTGCACGATCATTCCGCTCCAGAGCTTCCATAAGAAGAAAACATTCATACGGTTAGTAATAAACGGATTCCGGCACTTACAAGTTTGAACTTCGAGAGTGTTAACAGCATATTGTGAAAACACAACTCTAATTCTTACAAAGGCCGTTCCTGAACTGGAGTCCCACAAGTGAGATAACACGATGTACCGAAGTACATCTACAGTTCAGATGAGTCGCTGAGGTACACTGAAGCATCACCTCACGACTGTAGACCGTTTGAGACACACTAAGCGTAATCCACAGGGAGTTACCGAAGTGACCTGCTGTCAGGGCTTTTTGATGTTAACCCTGGCAGGAGTTTCCATTCAATCACTAAGGATCACAGTTGTGAACCTCTCATAAATGTTCTCGACAGATTGCTAAGATCTGTGAAGGACTCGATAACGTACCACTAGTGTTCTTATTGTTGAACATCAAGTGATGAAATGTCAAGTGTACCTAAGAGATTTTTAGATGAATCTCGTGGCTCTAGACTCAATAGTGCATTTTGGTTTTCCTGAGCGGAGACTAGGGAGAGGGTCTCCTTCTTCAATACCAGCGATCTCTAAGAGAAAACCAATAGTTTACGTAAGGTTCCCTGTGAGAATGAAACAGGCTTCTGTTGAGAGAAACTTGAGTGGCTGACTTTTAATCTTCAATACCGGCGTCACTAAGTGACAACCAGTAGTATATGAATTGAACCCGGTGTCTGCCCTAAGTTGAATAATTTGGAGGGCTATTTCTTTTCACCCTTTTCTTTGCATTTCTTTTTAATTCTTCAACTCCTTCTTTCTCCGATTCTCATTTTCTCCTTTTTATAATCATACCTAAGGACTTCTAAGTACTAACTATTTGTGATGTCCTTGGGTAGATCCCTCCGGCTCTGGCGGATCATAGGACGGTTATTCCTAACCTTAATCTCCTTATAACTCCATTGCCATAAAACCATTTTTCATGAAAATCTCTCGAAGTATTTGTGAATGAAAAACATGTTTGAATACTTCAAGAGTTTTAGATTTTCAGAAATACTACCCCTTCACATGTGCTAAGGAGTTTTTACGGAAATCTGCACAGTGAGGAAAGAGCGCGCACTTTATGAATTGATCAACTCAAGATAGACAATCCCCCGCGAGACACGGTTACGTTACATAGTTAAAGAGTTACATTGTCAGCTTTTAGGTGACGACTAGCTCTAATAACTACCTTGAAGGTGTAGACAAACCTCGAAAGGTTGTCAAACCCGTCAGAGTTTATGTCTACTAAGAATTTCTCGAATGGTACTTTCTACTCGGACAAGTCCTTTGCGAGACACGTTTACATTACTAGCGAACTAGCTTGAAATTATTACCCGTCCAGGACAAGTCTTTTCGAGTTACTAACAGTTAAGTACCGTCAATTCGTTGGTTAAGTCTATAGCACAAAGATTCATTTGCATTTACACAACATATTTCTTATCACATAATTTTCTCCCCCTAAAAAATAGCATATAAAATGTTATTTTTGAAAAGTTGAGAATAAATATGACCATTTCGAGTATTGCGGGAAGATGACCACTGTGAACAATTTGTGAACAAATTTTTAAATAAAATACTCCCCCTCAACAAGTGATATAAACGGTTGAGGTTTTGAAAAATCATACGGGGAAGTACTTGTTCTTTTGAGCAAAACCTTGAAAAATGAAAGGTTTGATAGGTTTTACTCAAAAGTAAGAAGCTTTCGCTCCTTTTATAAGGATTGTGGCACTGAAGCGTACCACAGGGTCCTTTCTTGACAAGAACGGGTTGTACACTGTTATGTGTGCACAATCCATTGACATATATAATCACACATCCAAAGTAAAAATGAAAGAAGCGGATCAAGGGGTACTAGGAAGTCCAGTGATGTTGCCAGGAGTGCGAACAGGGCGTTGATAGCCGGTGATGTTAATCCTGGGTCGACCACCAACAAAGCTTTCCAAGGTTCTAAACTGATCCCGTCGATACAACCTTTCATCAATCATTATGATGATCCTCCTCACATCCCTTCGATCCTGAGAATTCGATCGCTTAGGAGACCCAATCTTTTGATGTATATCCTTCAAACTATAAGCCAATCCGTCCCTAACCATCTTCAAAGTGTGATCCCCAAACTTGTGAAGATCGCTACACGCCATTAAGCAATTTCGTTGAAGTTCACTGCGGTAAACGACGCCGAATGGTTTGCTGATGAGTGTATATTGTGAGAGCTGGTTGATGTCGGGAAGATCAAGCTGAGGTGGAGTGAAGTTGACACGGGTCTGATATGATTCAACTGCAAGCTGGAGATCTTCTACACGTTCTTTAATGACTATGCGTCTGATGAAGATGAGCAATGACTTGATGAATTCACGTTGTAATTCAGTTGAAAATTGTCTCATGTGACCCTGTACTTTGGCAAGGTACATGTCTTCAATGTCGTTGATAGACAAATTCTCAAAGTCAGCTTCAGAGAATGCATAATCCCTTTTGTCTTGCCTTTTGACCACAATATTCTTGAGAAAAGTGTAGTCCCATTTGGACGAAAGATCAACGTGTTTGATGGCAACGATATTCTTAGTACTGAACACTGCATGTTGAGACTTCTGAACCTAGCAGCTTCTGTAGTAGATTCTTCGGCGTTCCGGCCAATGGTGAATCCCATACAATGCATCACGGTCATACTCTGCCACATTTTTGGAGAACATGTGGTTAGCTCTTTCCTCGATGGCTATGCAGTTAGAGTATACGGCTGCCGGGAATGGAAGTGTCAGTGATGTAGCGTATTTCCTTGAACCATCGCCACCGTGAAGAAGAAATTCCAAGTCTTTGTTGAAGAAATATCGGAATGGAATCCTAGGCTCATCTGGTTGGCCAATTGTTGGTAGAGGTTTCGACCAGTCGGTGTAATATGGAGGGTTGTCCCGTTTGGTGAAGTCGATGTTTGCTTCTGGGTTGAGCCAATCCATGTTGTTAGACAAAGCTCGAGCAATGTTTTCAAGGTGATATTCGACCTCGATGGCACTTTCCGAGCTATCTTTTAATAGTTGAAAAGCTTCATTCTTGATTCGCCTCAACTCAGATTTCGTCATCTTCTTTACACGGAATTTTTCTTGCAGTATCTTAGCGTGCTCCAATGTATTACCGTCTACCAGATCTTGACCTTCAGCTGGATAGGGGGTGGAGTTAACAAGTGTAGAAAACCATTCAAATTCTTCAGTGTTATCTTCATCTAGCCATGATACGACGTCAGCCTTGGGCGCCTTCTTCTTCTTTTTCTTATGCCTAGATGAGGATTCTGGTTTCTGTACTTTGTCTGGAGAGGGGGGTTGTTGTTGGGGCTCATGGAATTCCTCATCGTCACCACTCGTATACTCAAAGTGATCACCGGTTTTCTGAGTCTCGGGTGGTAACTCAGAAGAATCCTGAGGTTTTTCAGTAGACGAACGAGGAGGAGACCTTTGTTGTACTGGAGTCCATTTGGGTGGAGGTTGCATAGAAGATAATTCACCAGACTTCTTCGAGCGTTTATGCTCGTCATTCTTATCCCGATCCTTATCTTCATCGTCGCGTGGACGTTTCGGCCTTTCAGCTTCTTCTTGGCATGCTGATTTGAGTTGATATTCTAGCAGTGCTTCAAGGAATTTACCTTCGTGAGAGGCAAGTGTTGCAGATCGTTTGGACATTTGAGCTACCAGCCGTTCAACTAACTCAGCATCTAAGAATATTATGGGATCATCTGGTGAAGAGTGGACACCACCACTCGACCCTCCGGGGCCACGCATTTGATCTTGTTCAAATTCTTTAGCTTTTTGTAGGTGTCTAACGATTTTAAACTTCTTCCTGTAGGATGTATCCAGTTGCTCTTCTTCCCTTTGCTTATAACTGCTGGTGGACTGGGAGGTTTTGCTACTGAAGTAGGTGCTTCGGTTGCAGATTCAGAGTAGAAGACCTCTTCGTCCGATTGGGTATCTTCAGAGCTTTCGTCCACTAGCTTTCTTTGTGGTTCAAGCTTTGGAATGGGAATAGGACCAGCTTCCTTAGAAGGAACAGTCTTTTTACGAGGAGGATTCCTCTTGGGAAACTTCCTCTGACTCTCAGTGCTTATAGCACTTCCTGCACTGCTTCTTCTGGTTCTCCGTGTAGGTGTTCCAAAAGAATTCTCATCGAGATGACCAACTTTGCCTTCTTTTACTGCTACTAGATACCTTTTGTATGTGTAGAGCTTTTTGATTTCGTCAGACAGAAGGTGATCAGGTAACACAGCACCCTGTTTCTTTGTTGACGATTCCTTGATTCTGACAGTTAAAATAGGCTCAGTCAACATGTCGTGATTGTCGGGGTCATTGAGCCTTTTAGGAATATCAGGATGAAGTCCAAGTGCTCTCTGGATCAACAATTTAGTGTATCTGACATAGGGAATCTTTGAGCCAAGCTTTTTGAGAAATGACATCATGTCATCCCATATCAGAGCTTCAAGCTCAATGTGTTTCATGTTGATTAATGACCAAAAAATTTGCAGTTCTATGAGCTTGGGATGCTCATAGCCGCTATCATGACCAGAGACAGATTTGGTAATGATGATGTAGAGTGTTCTCCACGGTTGAGGAATGTTCTTAAGCTCCACATGAGAGTGCTTAGTGATAATTCCTGAAGCTTCATCATAGCCAATATCAATCAAGAATTGCAAAACTGTCTCTTCAGCAGGTGTGGCACATAAGTCGGTTGGCTCGATGTCAGGGATGAGAAGAACAGCCCGTAACTCTGCATGTGTGATGGTGACTTGTTTGTGATTGAGCGTCACAGTCACTGAACTTTGACCTTTGATCCTCTGCATTGAATTCCAGAACTGTTGCATGTAGATCTCCGGTACTGTAGCAGAATATGAGAGCATGTTCTGGTAGGGATGATTCTTGAGAATATCCATAGCAATCAAACAGGAAGATTCTGAGCAGGTGAGGGTTTCAAAGTCAACCCTGAAGTTGTTCTTTCCAATCTTCCTTGGATAGCCATTAGGGAAGATATCAGCAATTGTGAGAACATCTGGTGCATCCACATTCATTTGAGCTGCCATATCTTGATCTGAAATAACATTAGCCAAAAGAACCAACATATCGAAAGACATTATGTTAGTCAACAGAAGGTTTTATTGTCTAATTATTGAATGTACAATGTTAATGATTGTTACGAGTCCAAAGTCACTTATTTGTTCAATAGTCCAATGACGTCGTGATAAGTTTCGTGAGTTAGTTAACTTTAAGTTTTAAAGTTTATGTTATCACTTATTTAACACAACATGTTAAACGTTTAAGTTTATTAGTGACATTATTGGTTTCGTGACGTTATGATTTGTTTATTTACAAGTTTGCACGCGTAACAATTCATAATTAAGGTCAATCAAGGCTTAGGCGTAAAAGTGGAAAAGTCATGCGTAAACAGGAGTGTTATACGAGTAGACTAAAGCTTATGCGTAGGATCCTGACTTACGCGTAAGAGATATTACGCGTAGGAACAGGGGACCTTATGCGTAGAGCTTACGCGTAGGCGTATAAAAACCTTATGCGTAAGGCTTACTCGTAAGAGTAGGCCTTATGCGTAGAGGTCACTATTTATGCATATCCTTCACAGGATACGCGTAGTCCCATTGTAGAACCTTATGCGTAGATGCTACGCGTAAGATTACTCTTACGCATAACATGCTACGCGTAAGGTGATCCTTATACGTAGTTTGCTTAGAACCTTGATTCTGAATTCTCACTTGTAACAGACCTGAAATAAATTCATCATATCATCAATATTAACCCATACATTCATCTTATAACAGATCATGGCATGAAAACTTGTTAAACAGTTTAAGCGTAGAAAATCTTACGCGTAGAACTTAAACCCTAATTTCAAGAATTACGCTTAAGAAATCTAGCCATGGAAATTTCACCAAATCTTTTCTGGGAAGTCTTAGAAGCATAAAGAGTATGTTTATCCAAGTTTTAACACCAAATATGTCAAGAATCAAAAGTACACAAACCATATGAACATAAACCCTAATTTTCAAATTATGAATCATTAGTGTTTATGAGTAGTTTCTGGGCTTAGATATGATTAATTCTACTTGAAAACAACCTTATGCAACTATCTTTATCACCAAAAACGTTCACATATTAAAACACCCAAAACCACGCATAAACCTTAATTTTTCAAAATCAATCAATTCGTGTTTCTGGGTGGATTTTGAGGATAAACATAGTATCATTGATATTAAAGAAACATTTTGACCCATTTATCTTAACCTCAAACACACAAACATGATCATGTGTTCTTATGCGTATGCGTAGAACACAAACTTAACCATATACGTAAATTTAACCGTTGGATTCGTTTGAAAATCAAAACCAATGTTTAAAAACGTGTTCCAAACACAAAATCACTTACAGATTGATGATCAAAAATTCGGATTTGTTGAACGATTTATATGCGTAGATTATGGTTGGTTGTGAGTAATAAATGTGATGGATAAGTTAGGTGGAGTGTTTTTATGAAAATAACTTTGAGCTTTTGACAACATTAGTCCCTCCACCTTTTCCATTTTCATCCAAAGTCTTTTAACTTCCATTTTGGTTACCAAATGATAGATTTTAAGAATGAAACTTGATGACACTCCCCCTCGACTTAAGAAATAATGAAAGGTTATAAATTTTAGTTCGAGGAGTGTCATTGAACCAGAAAATGTGACCACCATTTTAAAGAAACAATCGGGATATGATAACATGCAAGTACACGGATGTTTTGAAACAGTTAAGAATTTATTTTCTCCCCCTCAACACTTGATCGAAAAAATACTGAATTTTGAAAGATTTGAGTGTTGACGGAAGAAATGTACTTACCATGTTGAAAGAAAAATAGATAGAAGAATATTTTTGTTGTTTTATCTGATTTTATATTTTTGTATTTTGTTTTTGAAAAATATTTACAAAAGAGATTTTGGTGTTTGACAGGTTTTTAAGACTGTTTTAAGAGGTCATCCAATTACTCTTGAGTCAAACACCGCATACCAATCCGGTGGACCAACTCATTAAACCTAGCGGGAGGCAAGGCTTTGGTGAGTAGATCTGCCAATTGGTATTCTGTACCCACGAAGTATAATTCAACTGTACCATGTTCCACGTGGTCCTTGATGAAATGATAGCGAAGATCGATGTGCTTTGATTTCGAATGCTGAACTGAGTTGCACGAGATCGCAATGGCACTCCGATTGTCGCAGTACATCGGGATTCTGTCAAATACGTAACCATAGTCTTTGAGTTGTGTTCTCATCCAGATGACTTGAGCACAACACGCGGACATGGCTACATATTCTGCTTCGGTTGATGACAGCGATGTACAATCCTGCTTCTTTGATTGCCAGGACACCAGTTTATCACCAAGAAATTGTAGTGCTCCTGAAGTACTTTTCCGTGAATCTAAGCATCCTGCGTGGTCAGCGTATGAAAAAGCGATTAGTTCAAAACCAGAATCCTTTGGATACCAGATCCCCAAGTTAATGGTTCCCTTGATGTATCGGAGGATTCTTTTAGCCTCAGAGAGGTGGGTTTCAGTTGGTCTTGACTGATAACGGGAGCAGAGTGTCGGCTAGCTGTTAGATACATGAGAGACCCAATAATACTTCGGTATTTGGTAGGGTCCACTAATTTCCCATGTAAATCAGCATCTAGCTTCTTGGTATGAGCCATTGGTGTGGCATAAGTATCACAGGTTTTCATTCCAAATTTGTTTAACAATTCAAGGGCATATTTGACTGACTCAAGAAAATACCACGGGGTGATTGATGAACTTGCAGTCCTAGAAAGAACGTAAGTTCACCCATCATGGACATTTCAAAAAATTTCTTCATTAGTTTTGCAAAAGCGATTGAGTACTTTTTATGTGTAGACCCAAAAATGATGTCATCCACGTAAATTTGAACAATTAAGATATGTGCCCCGTGATATTGTATAAAAAGAGTAGGGTCGACCGAACCTTTGGTGAAATTATTAGCAATGAGGAAAGATAATAGCTTATCGTACCATGCCCGAGGAGCTTGTTTGAGACCATACAGAGCTTTGTTCAGTTTGTAGACATGGTTCGGGAACTCGGGATCAACGAATCCATCTGGTTGGCTGACATAAACCGTTTCTTTAAGTTGTCCATTGAGAAACGCAGTTTTGACATCCATCTGATAGACCGTCATATTCATATGAGCCGCGAACGCGAGAAATATCCGAACACCCTCAAGACGAGCAACCAGAGCAAAAGATTCTTCAAAGTCTATTCCCTCTTCCTGACGATAACCCTTAGCAACTAGACGTGACTTGTTTCGGATTACGTTCCCTTCAGCATCCAATTTGTTTTTCCAAATCCATTTGAGACCAATGACGTAGACCCCTGTTGGTCTTTCAACCAGTTCCCATACTTCAAGACATTTGAATTGGTTGAGTTCTTCTTGCATGGATTCAATCCAGTTGTCATTTTTCATTGCGTCTTTAATGTTTTTAGGCTCAGATTGGCAGACAGTGAGTGCATAAATACAATGTTCACCATCTGTGTGAAGACGTTGTCTCGTAACGACTGGTTGATTCGGGTTGCCAATAATATTTTCCAGAGGATGGTCTTTTGTCCATCTATGTGTAGAGGGTTGATGTTGGTATACATTGTGCAGATTTTGAGGATTCAAATGGTTTGTTGATGATTCCGCGACATCAGGTGCAGCAGTGTCATTAGCAAACGGGTTAAAGAACGCATTTGGATCTAAATATGCAGGTGGGGGTACTTCATTAAGAACATCATCAGCCGGTTCATCATTTTTGGAAGCGGATTGTTCAACTGTTGTGGTGGAGTCAACTGGTGGTGCTTCTTCAACAGTAGTTGTTGTAGCAGGTGTATCAGGTATAGGAGTAGTATCAGGTTAAGCAGCGGAAACAGCGGATACACCTGGAGCACGTTCATCAATATCGTCACTGAATAGTGGAGCAAATAACCTTTCCATTTGTTGACGAGTGAGCTGGGGGCTTTGTTCAGCTGATGATGGGGTTTGAGGGAAGTTTAAGCGGTTGTGACCGGGTTCCAAGTTGTTATACTCAGAAGCCATTTCCGTAAGCGATGATGTACCCTCCGAGTAGCTCGAAGGACACTCCTCCGAGACGTGTCGAAGCCCTTCCATACGAAGGCCCAAGTTAGGATTCTGAAATATCCATAGGCGTCAAACCATTCGTTGGCACGAAGGTTACCTTAGGGGAATTCGCCATTCGCAGCCCTAAGCCCTTCGGGGTACGGTTGACGAAGGAACAATGGATAAGGAACCTCCTGACTTAGTCAAACCCACGATCTCCCTCTCTCTCTTGGCTTCCCCGTCAAGTCTGAGAACGTGGGTCACTAACCCCTAGCGGTTACCCACAATCATGGGACGCCCCCATGATCTCCGACATTCATGCAAGAGTGCCTCTAACCGTATTGCTTCCACTATAAATAGGTTAGACGGACAATGGTTTATGGTATGCTCATTTCACACTCATCTCTTTACTTTCACCCACTTATACAACCATAAATCATACTTACTCTCACGCCGGAGGTGGTTCGCAGGGTCCTACCCCTGCGCAATCACTTAACGTAGTGTCTTAGTATTTCTTATTCTCAGGTTACAGGCGAGTCTTGGCTGGAACACACACCCTCATTACTTTGATCCTCATCGAAGCCTGGTAGTGCAATCTTTTGCACAATCAGTGGCGCCATCCGTGGGACCACAACTATTAGTCCCGTAATCACCCAGTCCTAATACCTTAACCAACTACGCTACTTTTCCGGCATGGAACCAGTAAGAGAAGATTCACCTCCACCAGGTTTCTCTACTCTGGTCCCACTCACCACAACTAACACCGATAACCTCGCCCCCATAACAACCTCAACCTTCACCACACGATCTCGTTTGGAAACTACTCCCGTGCATCATGCCTCAACATCCGCTAACCCTACTCCGGACATCAGTCCCGCCTTCGTAGAGGCAAACTTTGAGGCCTTAGATTCTTTGCTAAGGGCTCACAAGAGACAAGTTCGTAACACAGAAATGCGGAGGGAGTTGGAGTACTCCAGCGAAGAGTATGACGAGGAGATTGAAGTAGAGGACAGGCCTCAACCTATGGGCAGGGGGCGCTCGGCCCTACGAAATGGTTCCCCTTCCGTTAAAAGGTCAAATGGAAGGACCGTGGGTTTTGAAGAAGGACTCGGAGGAAATCCGGGTAGAAGGGACAGAATGCATGGTGAAAGAAGGAGCGAGAACTCCAACGGAGGAAGCAACCCAGTAGGAAATGGAGGGGTAAACCTGCCTCCTCTTCTAGCAGCACATTTGGGAAGAGAAGGGGCGGAGGCTCCAGTACCACCCTCTTATGTTTCGAGTATCGGAGATCTATCTCCCTACTCCAACATGAACCAATTACCCCCTCCGGGAATGAATCCCTACTTACCTACTCAAACCTACAACACTTACCCTCCAAATGGTTCAATCCCAAACCAGAATTACCAGCAGATGCCCTACGGACAGATTCCTACACAATCGATGGGAATATACCCTTCGTACCAAACTTCCACTGCGTACCCTACCTATTCACAGCCATTTCCTAACCCGTATAACCCTACACCGGTTTATCCACCTCCGTACAACCCTTACGGTGCCGAAGCCTCTGGAGCTTGCACACCCTTCGTGAAATGGATCGGGGACTACCCTTTACCTGACGGCGTGAAGATGCCTACTCATATAGGCACCTACGACGGAAAAGGTGATCCCGACAACTTTCTCCATTTATTTGAAGGCGCTATCAAAATGCAAAAGTGGGTCATGCCGGTAGCATGCCATATGTTCACGTACACGCTCAGAGACTCCGCAAGAATATGGTGGAACGGATAGAAGCTGGGAAGCATTGTGAGTCTAGATGATCTTAAGGCTAAGTTCCGGTTACACTTTAGCCAGCAGAAGAAGCACACCAAAACTCACTTAACCGTGCACACCATCAAACAAAGGGACAACGAAAGCACGAGAGCCTTCGTTACCAGATACACTGATGAAACTTTGCAGATTATGGGTCTACATGAAGATCAGAGGATCTCCGGTTTTGTACATGGCCTCCGAACTCGAAGCTTGGTGGAATTCCTGTCCACCGATCTTCCCAACACCTACAAGGCCTTGATTGAGAAGGCTTACACCTGGATTGAGTCTAAGGAGGTAGCAGCAAACGGGGCTCCGATAGAGCCAAAGGAAGCATCTGATAAATTCTCTAGAGGGTCCTCCTGGGAAGGATCCAGAAACAAGAAGAAGAACAGAGATCGCTTCACCCCCTACAATAAAGGCTCGAACCATGGATTTCTGGCAAACTTGGTCAAATCTCCCCGAGAAATCCGGGCGACAGAGAAGGCCGCAAAATCCTTCGATCCTCCGCCTCGGATGATAACACGAGGCAAGGCCAGAGACATGTCCAAGTACTGCCATTTCCATGAAGATCATGGACATGACACGAACAACTGCAGGGAATTAAAGAAGCAGATCGAAGAGGCAATACGATCCGGACAGTTAGCACACCTGGTCAAAGGCATAAAGAAGGGAAAGGACAAATTCTCTGATACTCAACTAGGAGAATGGAAGGGTAACAAGAAGGAAACTACGCCCGCAGAAGCTCCGATACTGATGGTACACAAACGCGATACCACTTTGAAGAGGAAGGAAGCAGAAGAAGAGCTACGAAGTGTGGGGGAAATAACCTTTCCCCACATATCAGGGCAGACACCTTCGACCGATCCCGTGATCATCAAGGTAGACATATCCAACAGGGAGGTGAACCGAGCGTATATGGATTGCGGAAGCTCCTGCGAAATCATCTACGAGCATTGTTTCCTAAAGCTCAATTCATCTATACGCTCACAGAGGGTCGACTCAAATGCACCGCTAGTAGGGTTCTCTGGTGAACACTCATGGCCTCTGGGAGAAGTACCGTTGGAAGTCACCATAGGCAAAGGTCCCTTATCCCGCACGGAGACACTCATTTTCGTCATATTAAGGTCAGATTCTCCTTATAATTTATTAATAGGGAGGACAACAATGCAAAAAATGGGAATTGTTGTTTCTACTATACATGCTGCCATTAAGTTCCAAACCCCCTTCGGAGTAGGAACTGTTCATTCTAGTTATGGAGCGGATAAGGGTGTATATGGTGTCAAAAAGATCCGAGAGGAATTGGAGGAGCCTCCGATGGCAATTCTTAGTTGTACAGATGCAGAGGAGCGAGTTGTCGTAAACCCTAGCTATCCTGAACAGACAGTGGTAGTAGGGAAGCAACTCCCGACGAATTTCAAGGCGAAGCTCACAGAACTGTTACGTACTAACCTTGATGTCTTTGCTTGGAAATATTCTGACATGACAGGTGTTCCAAGAACATTGCTGATAGATGGACAGTCCTTCAGAACGGAGCATAAACTCAATGAGTACAAGCACATTGAGCCAATAAAGCAGAAAAAGAGAAGCCTTGCCCCTGAAAGAAACGCCGCAGCTTGCAAAGAAGTTGATGAACTTACACAAGCAGGCATCCTAAGGGAGGTTAAATACCAAACTTGGGTGGCCAACCCGGTGCTGGTAAAAAAGATCGACGGAGGATGGCGCATGTGTGTGGATTTCACTTACATCAACAAAGCATGCCCTAAGGATTGCTACCCCCTACCCGAAATTGACTAGAAGGTAGAATCCTTGGCAGGCTTCCAGTTAAAATGCTTCTTAGATGCCTAAAAGGGGTACCATCAGATCCAGATGGCCAAGGAGGACGAGGAAAAGACAGCCTTCTACACAAGTAAAGGTGTCTACTGTTACAGAAAGATGCCATTCGGTTTGAAGAACGCAGGGGCTACTTAGCAACGTCTCGTAGATAAAGCCTTCAACAAACAGATAGGCAGAAATCTCGAAGCCTACGTTGATGACATGGTTATCAAGAGCAAGACTGAGGAGGACCTACTCCTTGATGTACAGGAAACATTCGATCAGCTCTGGGCAATCAACATGAAGCTGAACCCTAAGAAATGCTCCTTCGGTGTCGAGGAAGGACAATTCTTGGGACATTTGATCACTAAGCAGGGGATACGAGCTAACCCCTCTAAGGTCAAAGCCATCTCCGATATCCAAGCACCTAAGTGTCTAAAAGACGTGCAGAGCCTGAATGGGAAGTTGGCAGCCTTAAGTCGATTTTTGTCGAAAGGAGCTGACAGGTCCCTACCCTTCTTCAAGACACTCAAAGGATGCACGGACAAGAAAACTTTCCAATGGAGTCAGGACGCTGAAGTAGCCTTTCAGAAGATGAAGGAGTTCATTGAAATACTTCCAACACTTACAGCCCCAATCAAAGGCAAAGTGTTGTTTATGTATTTGGCATCCTCAGCAGAAAGTATTAGCGCAGTCCTTATGGCAGAGAGAGAAAAGCGACAGATCCCAATCTACTTTGTCAGCAGGGTCCTACAAGGAGCGGAGGTCAACTACCTAACCTTGGAGAAGTTAGTGCTCGCCTTAATTTACGCAGCAAGGAGACTCCGACGCTATTTCCAGGCCCACCCAATTACAGTCTTAACCGATAAGCCACTGAAGCAGATCTTGTCTAAACCTGAAAAGTCTGGAAGGGTGGCTAAATGGGCTATTGAACTCGGAGAACATGAAATCGAGTTTAAAGGGCGTAGTTCTATCAAAGGGCAAATCCTCGCAGACTTCATGGCAGAAACACCTTCCGGACCCGATGAAGAAAAGGAAAAGCCCAAAGCTAATCTTTCTCAAACGCATGTTGAATGGAAGCTTTACACAGATGGAGCATCCAGTTCCGATGGCTCCGGAGCAGGTCTAATGTTAGTCAGTCCTGAAAGGAAGGAGCATACATATGCTCTTCGGTTTGAGTTCGAAGCCACAAACAACGAAGCAGAATACGAAGCGCTATTAGCAGGACTCCGACTAGCCAAAGATATGGAGGTCAAAGCTCTTACGGTCTTCGTAGATTCCCAATTGGTGGCAAACCAAGTGACAGGTTCCTACGAAGCAAGGCAACCCGTCATCAAACAGTACTTGGAAAAGACAAAAGAGATGCTTGAAAACTTCATCTCTTACACCATCCAACATGTTCGTCGGAACCAGAACAAAAAGGCAGACGCATTAAGCAAGCTAGCTTCCATGGCTTTCGCTCATCTCACTAAGGAGGTTCTCGTGGAAATCCTTCCTGAAAGATCCATCGTTCTCAAAGAGGTCGCCGATGTGATTCACGAAAAAGGAGAGACATGGATGACTCCCATAAGGGAATATTTGATAAGTGGTCTTCTCCCTGAAGATCCCAAGCTTGCAAGAAAGATTCGGGTTAAATCCCCGCAGTACCGGCTAATAGGGGAAACCCTATATAGGAGGTCGTTTTTATCACCTTGGTTACGATGCGTAGGCCCCAAGCAAGCTTCGAGCATCATAGCCGAAGTCCATGAAGGATTTTGCGGCCTCCATGTAGGACCTCGCTCAGTTGTCTCGAAGATAATGAAGTTGGGCTACTATTGGCCCTCGATGCACAGGGACGCAACCGAAATCATCCTCAAGTGTGAAGCTTGTCAGATACACTCAAACGTTCCAAAAAGGCCGAAGCAAGATATGACAAGTGTGACATCTGCATGGCCCTTCTCTCAGTGGGGTATCGATATTGTAGGGCCTATGCCTATAGCTCCCGGAGGAGTCAAGTTCTTGCTAGTGGCGATCGACTACTTCACCAAGTGGGTGGAAGCAAAACCCCTAGCCTCGTAACAGGAAGACAGATCGAGAAGTTTGTATGGGAACACATTGTGTGCAGATTCGGAGTACCCCACATCATCATATCTGACAATGGGAAACAGTTTGTCGAAGGAGTCTTTTATGACTTCTGTCAAGGGCTCAACATAAAACAATTCTGGACATCCGTCTATCACCCACAAGGTAATGGACAAGTGGAGGTTACAAACAGAGAAATCGTCAAAGGGATCGAGAAAAGGCTAGGTCGAACTCATCATGGATGGGTGGACGAGCTCCCTCAAGTCTTATGGGCTCACCGAACACATCCTAAGTCAAGCAACGGAGAAACCCCCTTCAGCATAACATACGGAACAGAAGCGGTCATCCCTTCGGAACTAATTGTACACACGGAGCGTGTGGCAACGTATGATGCCTCCTAAAATGACGATAGGATCAGGGAAAACCTTGATCTCCTAGAAGAAAGGAGAGAAATAGCCTTCATCCGAGAAGCAATACACAAACATAAGATCGAAGGCTACTATAAAAAAAGGGTTAGACCTTCCACCTTCAAGCCCGGAGAATATGTACTGCGCCTCAACAGTGCAAGCAAAGCAGAGTATCAGGGAAAACTGGGACCAACTTGGGAAGGACCCTACATGGTAGCTGAGGCCTATGGCAAAGGAGCATACAAATTGGCCACTCTTCTCGGAGAACCCATCGACAGGACATGGAATGGTACGAACCTTCGAAAGTTCTATGTTTAAAAAGTACTTTAACTTTTTTATCTGTAATCAAAAGCTTCTCAAGGGAAAGCACACATTATTGGTAGTTGTCTTAGTTTTCATTTCAAGAATGATGTAATCCTCCCTACCAATTCAATGATAAATAAGACATTTCCCACAAATCTCTTGCTTCGTTTCTTAAACACAAAGATTTTTTCAACCAAGTCGTTAATGAGTTTCAATGTCGAATGGCTTGAGGTATAACATATGCCTTATTATTCAAAGCCAACTTAAACATTCACATTAACTCTCCTAGTAGATTTTGGCGCTTGTAAATTTTTTTTTTAACAAAGCCATGCTATGTAAAGGATCTGAGATAGAGTGGGTCGCGACCCTCTGTCAATGGTCAAGTTGGCCATTATATTCTTGGTGTTGTAATTTACACACAATGAGGTTGTTGAACCTTAGGTTGTAAAATTTAAGCGTCGCAAAAATGGCGTAAGAGAAGTTTACATAACAAACTTAAGCTAAGTATGTAGAGGTATGTCCTCTACACTATTGCATTCAAAATATGGGCTAATGCCCTTATACCTGTATAAGGAGCCTAGACTCCTGTCAAATTGTTTTTGGCACATGGCCATACATCACAAGCAGTTAAATTGTTTGGGAAACACGACACACATTGTCACATAAAATAAATTGTCTTAAGGGTACATGCCACCCTTTGGAACCAAATTACTGCTAACAGAGCAGCCTTCATTCTTGTTTCTTCGGAGAGGGAGTGGAGGAGGGTTGCAGTGAGACTGGTTTAGTAGACATGGTTTTCTTGGTTGGAGTGGTAGGCTTCAGTTTCCGAGGTTTCTTAGACAAGAGATCTTCAAGGGGTGCCATTGGATCTTTGGTTTCCTCAGCAAGGAAGGAGTACTCTGCAGTGGCAAATGCATTTCCTGCCTCATCATATTCAGCCTGCGAAGTGGGACGGTAGCATTCAATCTTGGAGAGGTCCAAAGGCTTACCTGTTTTGGCGACCTCCTCCAGAGCCAAACACCGTCCATGAAATAGGGCTGACTTGATGACCTTCCACATCTGAGCTCCCAGCTCGTCACTATGATAGAGTTCCATGGCTATGTAAGGCACCACCTTCGAAACAACTTCTGCACGGTCTTTCTGCAACATCTTATACCTCATTTGCAGGCCGTCGATCTCCTCCCTCAACTTTACCTCTACCTCTCCAAGCCTAACCTTCTCACTTTCCAACCCAACACATTTAGCCTCGAGAGCAGCATTCTGACCAGTGAGAGTAATAACCTTGGCTTCTTCCAGTTTGAGATTGCCACGTTCCACGGTCAACTGAGCTATCTTTTCTCGAAGGTCTTGGACGACGGGGTTCTTCTCAACGTTCCCCTCAATCTCGTCACACTTTGCCTCCAGCTTGGCCACGGTTCTGAGCAACCCCCTGGTCTGGGCATTCAAGTAAATTTCCATCACCGCCTGCCTCGCAACCCCATTTTCATGCATGTCACAGAACTTCTCAATGGACATGTTCTTTAGCATACTCTTCCACTGTGGAGGGGTCACATGGTCAACAATCCGATGGCAGGCTAAGGCATTTGGAAGCTCCTTCGTCTCTGGAAGACCTACGAGCAACGAAATATACACAGGTTAGCATAACAATTATATTTTTACCTTCACAATGTCTCATAAGACAGAAATACTTACCATGAACCTCAACGGATTCATCGGGCAATTCGAAGGCAGACTTGATAAGCTTTCTGCCCTCGGTAATTTATGCTTCACAACCCTACTCCCAGAGGTAGGCAGGAGATTCTTCCTTTTGTTGGATTTCGCAGCCTTGGCCGCTGTCCCTTTCCTACTCTTTAGCCTATCAGCTATTCCTGTTGAGCCAACGAAGGGGACATCCTCATCCGCAGGATCGTCCGAGTCAGCAATGTTCTCCATCAGTTGGGATGTGACCACCACAGCAGATTGTGGGGGTGCTGATGAAATAGGCTCTGGCTTCGGGAGGCTTACCTCATTATTCACAGATGTTGAAGGGGAGCCAACGCCATAAGACTCCTCAGCTTTCTCCGCAGGCATGAAACTTAAATCTTCATCAAATTCTTGGAACTTGAAGTTTCTGAACGACATCTCTGCAAAATCAAAGAAAAAAGAATAAATATCAGTGCTACATTGGTCCTATTTAAATAAAAGTGGATAAACATACTTTTTCCTTGGTATATGATCATAGGCTTCTTGGGAGACCCCTCCCAACTCTGAGCAATCCCAGCCATGTATAAAATGGCTTCAGGGAATACTTGCACATCCACAGGGTACTTTGCCAAACGCAGGTAACAAGGATCATTCCGAACCTCGTAGGGCAGGGGGTCATTATACCGTTTAGCATTATACCTATTTTCCTTGTTCAGCAGCTCTGAATATGCAGGGGGGACAATAGTGTCTTGCACGTAGAAAAAGCTACCCTTCCAACCCGATATGTTTGTGTACACTTTCTCAAACAGAGTGGGTACATCTGGCTCAGGTCTTTTTGCTAGTGTCAACCAATTGCCCCCGGGGTACAAGTTCAAGAATCCTCTTAAAACTGTCAAGGTTGGTTCATATCCGTAGGCTTTGCACATCACTATGAATATAGTCAATTTGGCAAACCCAAAAGGATTGAATCTAGAGATATGAACTTTATAGTACTGCATAAATTCCAAAATCAATGGGTGCAGCGGAATCCTAAGGTTTGAGTGACTAAATGCATGAGTATACAACCCTACGAAACCTGGAGGGGCTTCAAAGATACCCTGAGTGGGTTTGGGTAACATCACTTTATGTTCTATTGGAATAGGATAATCGGCTAAATGATCATGCAAATCTTTAGTAGACAAAGTGCACTTTTGTTGTTTTATAATAAACTTAGAATCCATGTTCCTATTTTTTGAAACAATCTACAAGAGGAGAAAAGTGTTTACCTTGGTTTTCGAAGATGGTGTGCGCTCGAAAGTTTACTGGGTGTAAATGGAGACGGAGAGAGTAAAAGTATTTTAGGGTTTCATCATATTCCCCTTAAATACCCCTTTTTTTTACCGTCTCCTAATTCACACGTGTCCATCTCGATCACTTTTATCCAAGACAAACCACTTTTTAAATTTTAAATAAAGACTTTTGGTCTCCGGGTAATATGGGGATAAGTGATCAGTGTAGCGGGCAGCTGGATCTTTTAATTAGCATTTAATGCGCTTGGTTAGTTGCATAGTTATCTTCCAACTAGTATGTTTAGCAGCAGGATGGTGTTTTTTCGAAGCATGAAGTCGAAAGCAATGCCTCCTCGCTCATATGCATCACTTTCGACTGGGTGGCTTGATGATGTACCCTCCGAGTAGCTCGAAGGACACTCCTCCGAGACGTGTCGAAGACCTTCCATACGAAGGCCCAAGTTAGGATTCTGAAATATCCATAGGCGTCAAACCATTCGTTGGCACGAAGGTTACCTTAGGGGAATTCGCCATTCGCAGCCCTAAGCCCTTCGGGGTACGGTTGACGAAGGAACAATGGATAAGGAACCTTCTGACTTAGTCAAACCCACGATCTCCCTCTCTCTTGGCTTCCCCGTCAAGTCTGAGAACGTGGGTCACTAACCCCTAGCGGTTACCCACAATCATGGGACGCCCCCATGATCTTCGACATTCATGCAAGAGTGCCTCTAACCGTATTTCTTCCACTATAAATAGGTTAGACGGACAATGATTTATGGTATGCTCATTTCACACTCATCTCTTTACTTTCACCCACTTATACAACCATAACTCATACTTACTCTCACGCTGGAGGTGGTTCGCAGGGTCCTACCCCTGCGCAATCACTTAACGTAGTGTCTTAGTATTTCTTATTCTCAGGTTACAGGCGAGTCTTGGCTGGAACACACACCCCTCATTACTTTGATCCTCATCGAAGCCTGGTAGTGCAATCTTTTGCACAATCAGTAAGTTCATCAAAATGAGCATGAATCATTTCCATAACCTGTTTTGTACGACGATTCCAGATCCGGTAACCTTTAGAATTCTCACAATATCCAATAAAGACTCCAATGTCAGCTTTGGCTTTGAGGTTTCCAAAATCATCACGATCATTATTCGGATAGCAAAGGGAGCCAAATACATGAAAGTGTTTGAGATTCGGTTTATTGTTGTGGAGAAGCTCAAACGGTGTTTTGTTGTGGCGTTTAGTGATCATAGAACGGTTTTGAGTATAGCATGCAGTGGATACAGCTTCTTCCCATAAGTAATCCGGAAGTTTAGCATTGATTAACATTGTTCTTGCAACTTCCACTAACGTTCGGTTTCGTCTTTCAACAACTCCGTTTTGTTCTAGTGTACGTGCAATAGATGTCTGATGCTGAATTCCCACTTTCTCATAAAATTCACGAAGGGTTCGGTTAACAAATTCAGTTCCTTTGTCTGTTCTGATTTGGCGGACGGTGTTCCGGAGCTGAACTTGAATTTTCGTGAGAAAGGTGATGATCATTTGTGGAGCTTGGTCTTTGCTTCGAAGAAAGTAGACCCAAGTCCATCGTGAATAGTCATCAACAATTACTAAGATGTAGCGTTTGCCATTGATCGTTTGCACGCGCATTGATCGGTCCCGAACGGTCAGTCTTTTATTAGTCAACCACTTGTGAATGGTCAACCATAAAAGTCAAACAGCTCAGAACAAAATGCAATTATCCAGGAGAGTACAGAGTATCCCCGGGTCGTTAAGTCCCAACGAGGTGTGAACACTGTAATACAACGAATCTGTGATCGGGTGAATATTGAACAGGAAAGGGTGATGATTGATTATACTAAGGAAATGAATCTATTTAAGACTTTGAAGTCATTTTAATTCTATTCTTAAAAACGATTAACGATTAAAACCTAAAGCGCGTATGTTTAAATTAAAAACTACGTAACGTACAGAAGAAAATGTGAAATTGAAACAGTATTAATCCTAAAAATATAAAAATGAAATTTTTACAAACCTAATGATAAGAGAAAATTTTGAGAAAAAGAAAATTATTTTTAGGACTATTTATTTAATTATTATTAATTAAAAACTATTTTTAACTATTTAATAATACCCTAAAATATAAGAAAATATGAAATAAAGCTAGAAAAGTGAAATTATGACTTAGAAAAATCTAAAATATTATAAAAGTTATTTTAAAACCGAAAATATATTTTTTAGACTTTTTAAATAATTATTATTAATTAAAAACTAATTTAAACTAATTAAAATTAAGAAAAAATAACAAATGAACAGTAAAAATTATGAGACTTTACAGGAAAATCTAAAATATTATTCTAAGCCTGGGAAAAATATAAAAAGTTAGATAAGCCCACTAATAAGCTGAATTGGGCAAATAAGCAGTTTGAATAAGCACTTGAAATAAGCTAAAAGCTAACTATAAGCTACCATAAGCTACTAAAGCCTAAATCTAACCTAAAATGAGCTAATGCAACTGATGGGAACCTAAAAATCACAAGCTACAGAAAAAAAGCTCGAGACCAGATTTCAAGTCTCAACACGCCAAACGGCCCTTATAGCCCTACTTTAAGCACTAATTAAGCTAGCTAGAAAAATTCCTAAAAATAAACTAAAATGGCCATGATGTCCAGAACCAACCAAAGATCTTGTATCCCAAATTTCAGCTCAAATGGACTTATAATGAATCTGTGAAAATTCCACAAAGTTTGGCAAAAATCACTTTTTCACTTTTTTTTTTATATATTTTTCTCTTTTGGAAACTAAAATAAGAACTAAGATAATCTTTTTAATAAAAGAATAACACTTGGGAAGCTGATAATAAGCTGTATAACAGCTTAATGAGGCACCAGATTCAAACTAAAGGTGTGTTTGGTTAAGGGACAACTAGAAGGAACTAAAGACTTGTAAAACTACAATAAGCTTTCAAATAAGCTACTTGCCTAATGAGTACTACTCTAAACACCCTACAGGACTGAAAGGACTTTAAACTAATCAAATGAAATAAGCAAGTAAGCAAACAAAACATTCTGTGGTGCTGCTACTGTTTGGACAGCCTCCAAACAAACACCCCTGATCAGTTTTTGAAGCACAAATATAAGCAAGAAAAGCAGTTTAAGCAAGCATTAAGCACTTTTAACAACTCAAACATATGTGAAAAAGAACTGAATTAAGCTGAAGTGGCAAAATTACACAAAAAAAGGGAAAATAAGCAGTTTATGTAATAAGCTAAACTAAGGAACCTAAAGCTACAAAATGGACAAAAGGGCATTGAACAGATCTAATAAGCACTAATTAAGCTGAAATGGAACTAATTTAATCTAAGTTAACTAATGATTACTAAATAAAACTAAATAAGCTAAAGGGCCACCAAATAAGCACTAAAAGAAAGTGGTGAAAGCTGTTAGTTTGGGTTGTTCGCTGTGGCAGGGCAGGAAAGGGCAAAGGGCTCTTTTGGGACCTTAAAAATAAGCTCTAACAGCTTCTAAACTAGAAAATAAACCTACACAGATGAAGCATGTACTGAAAGTTACCTAAAGAAAACAAGAAGGGGTCAAGTAAGTCCTTATAACAGCTTATAAATAAGCTGTTACACGGACAACTTGGGGTCTGCTGTTGCAGGCTAAAACAGCCTAACGTGGCATCTTCAAGGGCTAAATTAAGACACTAATAAGACTCCTATCCCACTAATAAGCTAATACATGTAGACCTAGTATTACTAACTACTTGTAACATCCAATTTATATCCTAACTCTATCTCTAACCCACCTAAAAGAGACTAAAAGCTTCAAAACCACTAAAAATAACTTGAGATGACTACACTACAATCAGACTTACTAACTTAGGACTATCTAAACCTGGGTTGAGATCCAAACTGGGTCAAAAGTGAATTTTGACCCAAAACAAGTGCAGTACCAAACAGCCTTTAAAGGGCAGAAAAAAAACTATGAAACTAACTGGGAAGACTTGAAGATTCTTAAAACCTACTTTGAACACACTCAAACATGAACCAAATCTTCAAAACATGAACAAAAAGTTAAACATACTCAAGAACACAATGGCAGATTTCACAAATAAGAACAGAAAATTAAAGCTAACTGGAATTAAAACAGAATTAAAATTGCATTGAATTTTTGAAATTACAATAAAAAGTAAATGACAATGAAATAAAAGTGGACTAGAACCTTGAAAAACTAAGACTGCCTTATACTTTGGCATACAAGAGACTATTTATACTACAACTAAACGTCTTCATCTCTCTTGTGTGTCTTCTCTTTCTTGACTGAGAGTGATGGGTTGGTGATGGGTTCGTGATGGGTTCCTGGTGTTGCAGGGATTGAGTGTGCAGGTTGTTTGGGGAAGAGGGAAAGCAGGAAAACAGGGAAAGGGGTTGAGTGTGGCAGGTTCGTAGCATGGGCTTAAGTTTGGATCCAGTTAGGTTTGTTTATTAATAACACAAGGACCAAAATTGCAATTCCACCAAAAACCAAGGGACCGAAACTGTAATTATCCAATATTCATCATAGAGACCAATTATGACAAGTTTGAATTACCAAAAGACTAAAAATGTTAATTTTCCAATTTAAAATGTCCAGGGGTAAATTCTGTCAATCTTTAAAATTCCAAGGACTCAAGTTGTCATTTTGCAAAACTAGACTTTATAAGGCTAAATTTGACAACTTAAAAATTCCTGAGGGCCTTTTTATAAAAAATTACATGTTTTGAATAACCAGGGACTAGATTTTTACAATTATTGAATAAAACACAGTCTAAATATTTTTTCTGTCTTTTTGAGACTTTTCAAAGTGTTTTTGATTGGTTTTGCAATGCAGAAGGAACAAAAATGATGAGTATTTACACACTCATCAATCCCCCACACTAAACTATTGCTAGTCCCTAGCAATCTTTTGAGAAAACTTAATGGATTTGAATCTCTTTACCAAAAGCCATTACTTCTGGAGTAGCCAATTGTTTCAGTTCAAGTAAGAACCTTGGTACAATGATAACCAAATGATTTTGAGCAAATCACCAGCTTTCAACGGTTTTGATTTGTCTTTACCAGAAGCCGTTTGCTTCTGAACTAGCCAACTCTTAGATAAAATATCTTTGGTGAGTCGATTACCAATTATGGTTTTCCAACTGCCTTTACCACAAGCCATAAACTTGCTGGCTAGCCAACTCTTCACTAATTAAAGATATGGTGAGTCGAATACCATACAATTTTGGGCAAATTGCAAGCCATCAACGGATTTGAGATATCTTTACCAAGAGCCGTTTGCTCCTGGATTAGCCAATCCTTTTGTTTATTAGACATGGTGGACTGATAACCGTAAGCTGAGTAAGTGCAAAACACTTACTCAAAAAAAAATTTGGCCAAAAATGGGGGAATTGGGTGGTATAATTACATGATAAAATTCGTGAGAATTCCCCCCCACACTAGAAATGAATATTGCCCTCAATATTCAAAGTACCGGCTGTTATGCCGAAACATAGAACGTAAAAGGGAAATATTACGACCATTATTTTATTTTTGTGATTTTTTTTTTTTTTTTTTTTTTTTTTTTGATGTTAGAAAACTTATATACAACAGCGGGGGGCAACTCCCCCACACTAGGGTGGTACACACGAGTGAAAACCCATGTTTAACTACTGTTTTTGATTACCGAGTCGCTAGCTTGACTCGACCCCGAATTAATTTGTTCATGGGGAAGCATAGTGGAAGAACAATCTCCATCGGACTTTCATTCAAAATGTTTATATAAACATTTGAAGCACGCGAAAGTTCCACACCGACGAGATATAGAGAGACAGACTCGGCTCACAAATGGTACATGGAAATGCCGGGGTCAAAGATGGTATCTTCACTCCCGAATGAGTGAAGAAGAGACGAAGTCACGGGATAGGTGAAGAAAAGAAAGAAAGTCATGATGAAAATCATGACTAACTCATCTTCATCCATAGGAGAATCCATAATTTCAGTATTATGAATCTCATCATTTAAGCTCACGTGATCAAGACAAATCCCGGGTGTGTCATGATCAAAGTAGAAGTTATCATACTCCGGCGGAGATATGATATGAGTGAGTTCACCGGCGAACTCCTCGTGAAGAGAATCAATCACAAGATGTAAATCTATGAATTCTTGTTCCACTGTAGACTCATCACTATCCTCAATCTGAGTATCAAAGAGTGGATTCTCAGAAATTAAAGTGAATTCAGAGTCGAATTCAAATAGAGGATTAGTGAGAGTTGTTTTGAATGCTTCAGGAACAAAGTGATCAACATTCTCTATTGGACTGTTGGGATAAGAAGTGGGTGAACGATCATTATAAAGGAGACTTTCAATTTCTCCTAGGTCGGCTTCGAAATCAAAGATATCATCATCACTTTCCGATGAAAGTGGATTGATGTGAGCGAGTTCATCGGTGAACTCCTCAAGAAGAGGATCAGACTGTGGGAGAGATGACTCAACATACTCGATGTTTCCATAGGAAGCACAATCGTCGCTCAGATCAGAGAAAGTTTCAAAATGATCTTTTGAACACTCAAGAGGGGAAAGAGAATCACACATATGATCAGAAGTTCCCTGTGACTCTCTCGGGATTGGGACAAGGTTCTCAACACTAGACTTTATGAATTCGTCCAATTCCTTTTTAGGAACAGTGTCAAGATGCTCGTCCCCCATGTTTAGAGAGTGAGTGGGAGCTTCGGGTGTGATAGCAGTTGTTTGAGAATGAATCTCAACTGCTGGGATATCAACTGATGAACTTGATGAATCTTTATAGAATTGAAGGATATCAAGTGTATCCTCATCATCACTGTCATCAGGAATAAAACGAAATTGAGAGCTAGATCTGGCTGCTTTTTCTTTTGCAATTGATTCCCTAATAGATTTTTCAAACGCAATTTGGGAATTTATTTTAGCAGCCTGCTCTTCAGCTAGCAATTCTTCCATGGATTTCTCATGTGAATTTTGAATGACGGGATATTGTGGGAGTGGAGATTTGTCAAAACCGGAAGGTTGACATTGATAATCATCATGAGGACCCTCACAATATACACAAGAAAAACTGGGAACATTTCGAAATGCTGTTTTACTCAACTCCTCAGTTCTTTTCACTAACTCCAGAAGCTCTAGATAAGTGTCTTGTTGGGTTTGCTGAGGAGTTTGAGTCATTTGGCACTGTGGAGGTTGGTCGTGATATGGATAGTCGTAATTGTTACAAGGAAATGGATTCCCTGTTTGACAATCAGAGCTGAAATGGGACCTCTACAGTTCTCACAACAAAATGATTGTTGTGGCTGGTCATGTGAATAATATGGAATTTGGTAATTTCCAAAGTTCTGAGTGTTACCAGAAAACTGTTCATAGACAAACGCGTTTCCGGATTGACACTCAAATCCTTGGTGAGGACCTCCACAGAACTCACATAGATATGTCAATATCTCATGATGTGGTGGCTGGTAGAATGAATCAGATGTGTCATGGTAAGGATAGGGAGCTTGGTTATAGACAGACCCATCTCCTGATTCTACCATGCTACAACCGGGACAATTCCCACCATTATGAGGACCACCACACCATTGGCAACCAAAATGGTGTGGATACGACATAGGAAAGAATCAAAGGTTTACAGAGGGGTTGGGATGAAGAATCAAAAGGGTAAGAGGGTAAAGAGGAATATTTTTGGTATTTTTGAAAAACATGTTGTAAATATAAGAAAGAAAATCTTTTTGGGTTTTTTGTGTTTGTTGAAAACTGATTTTAAAATGTTTTCGGGAACCGTTTTGTTTTTTATATAATAATAATAATAAAATATGAACAAGGATGGTAAATATACAATGGATGTATATTCAACAACACTGATGCTTCAAATTCGTAGAACGCAGCACACCTCCCCGGCAGCGGCGCCAAAATTTGATCGGTCCCGAACGGTCAGTCTTTTATTAGTCAACCACTTGTGAATGGTCAACCATAAAAGTCAAACAGCTCAGAACAAAATGCAATTATCCAGGAGAGTACAGAGTATCCTCGGGTCGTTAAGTCCCAACGAGGTGTGAACACTGTAATACAACGAATCTGTGATCGGGTGAATATTGAACAGGAAAGGGTGATGATTGATTATACTAAGGAAATGAATCTATTTAAGACTTTGAAGTCATTTTAATTCTATTCTTAAAAACGATTAACGATTAAAACCTAAAGCGCGTATGTTTAAATTAAAAACTACGTAACGTACAGAAGAAAATGTGAAATTGAAACAGTATTAATCCTAAAAATATAAAAATGAAATTTTTACAAACCTAATGATAAGAGAAAATTTTGAGAAAAAGAAAATTATTTTTATGACTATTTATTTAATTATTATTAATTAAAAACTATTTTTAACTATTTAATAATACCCTAAAATATAAGAAAATATGAAATAAAGCTAGAAAAGTGAAATTATGACTTTGAAAAATCTAAAATATTATAAAAGTTATTTTAAAACTCAAAATATATTTTTTAGACTTTTTAAATAATTATTATTAATTAAAAACTAATTTAAACTAATTAAAATTAAGAAAAAATAACAAATGAACAGTAAAAATTATGAGACTTTACAGGAAAATCTAAAATATTATTCTAAGCCTGGGAAAAATATAAAAAGTTAGATAAGCCCACTAATAAGCTGAATTGGGCAAATAAGCAGTTTGAATAAGCACTTGAAATAAGCTAAAAGCTAACTATAAGCTACCATAAGCTACTAAAGCCTAAATCTAACCTAAAATGAGCTAATGCAACTGATGGGAACCTAAAAAGCACAAGATACAGAAAAAAAGCTCGAGACCAGATTTCAAGTCTCAACACGGCAAACGGCCCTTATAGCCCTACTTTAAGCACTAATTAAGCTAGCTAGAAAAATTCCTAAAAATAAACTAAAATGGCCATGATGTCCACAACCAACCAAAGATCTTGTATCCCAAATTTCAGCTCAAATGGACTTATAATGAATCTGTGAAAATTCCACAAAGTATGGCAAAAATCACTTTTTCACTTTTTTTTTTTTTTATATTTTTCTCTTTTGGAAACTAAAATAAGAACTAAGATAAGCTTTTTAATAAAAGAATAACACTTGGGAAGCTGATAATAAGCTGTATAACAGCTTAATGAGGCACCAGATTCAAACTAAAGGTGTGTTTGGTTAAGGGACAACTAGAAGGAACTAAAGACTTGTAAAACTACAATAAGCTTTCAAATAAGCTACTTGCCTAATGAGTACTACTCTAAACACCCTACAGGACTGAAAGGACTTTAAACTAATCAAATGAAATAAGCTAGTAAGCAAACAAAACATTATGTGGTGCTGCTACTGTTTGGACAGCCTCCAAACAAACACCCTTGATCAGTTTTTGAAGCACAAATATAAGCAAGAAAAGCAGTTTAAGCAAGCATTAAGCACTTTTAACAACTCAAACATATGTGAATAAGAACTGAATTAAGCTGAAGTGGCAAAATTACACAAAAAAAAAGGGAAAATAAGCAGTTTATGTAATAAGCTAAACTAAGGAACCTAAAGCTACAAAATGGACAAAAGGGAATTGAACAGATCTAATAAGCACTAATTAAGCTGAAATGGAACTAATTTAATCTAAGTTAACTAATGATTACTAAATAAAACTAAATAAGCTAAAGGGCCACCTAATAAGCACTAAAAGAAAGTGGTGAAAGCTGTTAGTTTGGGTTGTTCGCTGTGGCACGGCAGGAAAGGGCAAAGGGCTCTTTTGGGACCTTAAAAATAAGCTCTAACAGCTTCTAAACTAGAAAATAAACCTACACAGATGAAGCATGTACTGAAAGTTACCTAAAGAAAACAAGAAGGGGTCAAGTAAGTCCTTATAACAGCTTATAAATAAGCTGTTACACGGACAACTTGGGGTCTGCTGTTGCAGGCTAAAACAGCCTAACGTGGCATCTTCAAGGGCTAAATTAAGACACTAATAAGACTCCTATCCCACTAATAAGCTAATACAGGTAGACCTAGTATTACTAACTACTTGTAACATCCAATTTATATCCTAACTCTATCACTAACCCACCTAAAAGAGACTAAAAGCTTCAAAACCACTAAAAATAACTTGAGATGACTACACTACAATCAGACTTACTAACTTAGGACTATCTAAACCTGGGTTGAGATCCAAACTGGGTCAAAAGTGAATTTTGACCCAAAACAAGTGCAGTACCAAACAGCCTTTAAAGGGCAGAAAAAAAAACTATGAAACTAACTGGGAAGACTTGAAGATTCTTAAAACCTACTTTGAACAAACTAAAACATGAACCAAATCTTCAAAACATGAACAAAAAGTTAAACATACTCAAGAACACAATGGCAGATTTCACAAATAAGAACAGAAAATTAAAGCTAACTGGAATTAAAACAGAATTAAAATTGCATTGAATTTTTGAAATTACAATAAAAAGTAAATGACAATGAAATAAAAGTGGACTAGAACCTTGAAAAACTAAGACTGCCTTATACTTTGGCATACAAGAGACTATTTATACTACAACTAAATGTCTTCATCTCTCTTGTGTGTCTTCTCTTTCTTGACTGAGAGTGATGGGTTGGTGATGGGTTCCTGGTGTTGCAGGGATTGAGTGTGCAGGTTGTTTGGGGAAGAGGGAAAGCAGGAAAACAGGGAAAGGGGTTGAGTGTGGCAGGTTTGTAGCATGGGCTTAAGTTTGGATCCAGTTGGGTTTGTTTATTAATAACACAAGGACCAAAATTGCAATTCCACCAAAAACCAAGGGACCGAAACTGTAATTATCCAATATTCATTATAGAGACCAATTATGACAAGTTTGAATTACCAAAAGACTAAAAATGTTAATTTTCCAATTTAAAATGTCCAGGGGTAAATTATGTCAATCTTTAGAATTCCAAGGACTCAAGTTGTCATTTTGCAAAACTAGACTTTATAAGGCTAAATTTGACAACTTAAAAATTCCTGAGGGCCTTTTTATGAAAAATTACATGTTTTGAATAACCAGGGACTAGATTTTTACAATTATTGAATAAAACACAGTCTAAATATTTTTTCTGTCTTTTTGAGACTTTTCAAAGTGTTTTTGACTGGTTTTGCAGTGCAGAAGGAACAAAAATGATGAGTATTTACACACTCATCACGCATCGGGCCACACAAATCCATGTGAAGAAGATGAAGTACATGCTGAGAGCTGTGTTCCACCTTTGAAGGAAAATGAGCACGAGTGCTTTTCCCTTGTTCACAAGCTGAGCAAAGGTGATCTTTAGAATACCGGAATCGTGGGAGACCTTCAACTAGTTTGTGTCGAGCAAGATTGGTTATAGTTTGAAAGTTTAAATGTGAGAGACGACGGTGCCATAGCCAGGATTTTGTTGATGTTGCCTTTGAAAGTAAGCAGATGGGAGATGAAGCGACCATGTCTTGCATAGAGATAGTGTAAACACTTGAGTTACGCGAGCCAGACATAAGATCGTTTCCTTGTAGATCACGAATGAAACAAGATTTCTCCCTGAAAGCAACCTCCAAATCTCCATCACAGAACTGACCTACTGAAAACAGATTGTGACCGAGGCCTTCCACATAATAAACCCTGCTAATTTTGATGTTCCCATTGATATAGTCTCCGTAGCCCATGATAGCTGCGAAGTGATCATTCCCGAATCTGATAGTGCCAATGAACTTTGCAATAAAGTTTGATAACAGTTTAAGGTTGCCTGTCATGTGTCGGGAACATCCGCTATTAACAATCCAAAGAATGATCTGTATCACCCGCATTACACACAGACGACACAGATGGAATAGAAGTAGATGTGGAACCCAAAATGTTAGAGGGGTCCGGAGCAGTTATAGTAGACATACACACATCAATAACTTTAGGCATCCATTTAAATCCTAGTGTGTTATATATCCATTTCTGCCATCTATAACTACTATTTGCTTTAGTCTTAGTGAATGCACTAGGTGGTACTACATTCTTAGGAGGTGAAACTGGAGCTACAGGGACAGCAATGCGTTTCTTAGAATCTAAAGAGGGCGGTCTACCAAGCACAGACTTAGAAAGATTAGTGGGCCTAGAGGTATTCCGATTCTTAGGATTTTGTAAACGAGAGATGATAGCTTTAGCAACACATTTGTCATGACAATCAGAATTCATACTTTTACGACAAATAACACAAGGTGCATCAGACTGAATATCAAAAGTGCTTAAAGGTTTAGCATTCGTTACATCACTATTTCTATTACATTTGCCAGACGCAATATCTATAGTGGAAGCAACGTGAGTCTTATTCATAGTCCTAGGGTGTTCTTCTACTTTAGCATTCCTTATTGATCTTTTCTTAGGTCGCAACTTCCTATTCTTCGATGTAGTGCTCCTAGGCTGTGAAGTACGGACGTTTGGAAAAGATGCAACTATTCCTGTTTCAGTAGAAGGAAGCGCGTTAGCAACTTGTGATTTGGCAGTAGGGATTCTAGGTTCACGATTACTAAGTGTTACTGGTGCTATTCTCTTAATCACGGTAGGCGGAAGTAGTTCATACTTTCCTAACATTTCTCTTAACTTAAAGATAGTGTGAATCAAGTCTTGATTTTCAGAACGAATATTACCAGCAAAATTCATTACTTCTCTAGTGTGTGCAAGATAGTGATCAAGTTCGTGTGATGCTTCATGACGAGTCTTATTGAGTAAATCAAATATGATACCATATTCATATTTTACTTTTACAAGTTCTTGTTCATATTTTGAGATTTGACTTTTCAAAGACACGTTTTGATCATCCAGTTGCTCAGATTTTGGATTAAAATTGTTTGATTGCAACTGGTGGATTTTGGTTTGCAAAGCAAGTTCACGATTTTGACAATCTTTTTGACACCATTGAAGACGACGTTTTGCATTTGAAAGCTCGTGTAACAGACGTTCGTTTTCAGCTTTTAAAGACTCGATCTGAAGCACATTATCAGTATTCTCAACAGTTACCACAGAGTCAATAGTATCAGCAGAGATATAATCAGATGCATATGACACAGAATTCAATAACACAACATTTTCTGTTTACTTCATTCAAGAGTCGATCAACATCTTTTCTCAACATTTTCTTTTTACGTTTAGTATTAGAAATAGATGTTTCTGTTTTCTCGAAAACGACCTTCATCACTCCAAGTTCCTTATGAAAGTCCCGTTCCCAAGACAATGCACAATGTTTCAAATTTTTACCATTTGGTAAAAGATTTTTCTGAAAAATGTCTCTTTGTTCTCGCGCCCGAGGCGATTGAAAATGTTGAACTTTAATTTCAGAATGATATTCTATCTCATGTTGTAAAGTTTTGAGGTCAGCCATGAAAATGTCAAAATATCTAAGAATTTTGCGATTTTCAGGTTTTGAGTTTACTTCACTGATGGAAGGTAAAGGACCATAAGTTTGTGCATAATCTGGTTGTGGATTAACATTAGAAGACTCAGACGTTTTTATGATAACCCTTGGTGTGTTAGAAGAATCTGTTGGTGTGACGAAAGTGACCGGTTTTGAATAATAAAAGGTTTGTTGTAAACAACAATTTCTAATTTTGATCGACTCTCGTCTTCTGCATCTAATTCCTCTTGACGATGATATTCAACAACACTCATAACAGAATTATCAATTTTATATTCTGCACTGGAAACTTCAGGATTTGGTTTGAATGCTTTGGTTGAAAACTTGGGTTTGTAATCAGCAAGATTCGGTCCATATCCATTTGGATTGGGTTTTAAAGTAAACTTTTCAATGGCAGTTACTGACTCACCATGTTTGTAAACAACAGTTTTAAACTCTTTAAGTTTGCGTTGCAAGCCGATAATTTCTTCAAGATGATCATCTATTCGTTTCGTTGAATGCTTTTTGTATGCAGAGAACTGTTTTTGACAAGTTAACAACTCAGCCTTAGCTTTTTGATTTTCCAAGGTGAGAGCGTTAATTTTCTTTTTATGTTCATGTTTCAGTTGTTCTATTTCAGACAACAAAGCATTCTTCGAAGCGGCTAGGTCACGCATCTGTCTCTCTAAATATTTTTCGTTTTGATGAGATTTAGCAAAAGCGGCTTCAAAACCTTTTTCACGGTTTTCTTGAGTTTTGAAAAAGTTGAGTTGCATTTTTAAACATTCAAAATCCTTGGTTAACAGTGCATTTTTACTTTTTAAGTCCTGATTTAATGCACAACATTCTTCAATTTGGGATTGCTGGTCTTTATGTAAAAGAGCAAGATCTGGATGAGGCAAAAGTTCGGCGTGTTCAACATGAGTCACAACATGATCATTACTTAGATCCTCAAGTATAACCACGGAGTCAATTTGATTATCAATGGAAACCATAAGGTCATCTTGATCGTCAAATGTAACTACGGGGTCTAATTGAAAATCGTCGGAATGAGATGTGGATGACTCATTTTGAACATTCTGAGCCTTGCCGGATTCAGATGTTGGCCGAGATATTAGATCAGAGATAAATATGGTTTGTTCGGGTACCTGAGACAAGCCATCAGTGTCATACACTGGGCCTGTGTCACTCATGTGTAACTCATGCATATTAGCCATCAACATAACAGCTGCATTGGCCTGCAAGTCCTCCATATCATCATCTGAGTCTGCATCTGCCATAAAACTATGTTCTTTGTCTATGAGAGTTCCACCAGCTTCATCCTTAAGAGCCAAAAGAAGAGCCTCTTTGTGATAAGCACTGCCCCTAGTCCTCGGCTTTGGGCATGCATTAGCCAGGTGTCCCTTCTCATTGCAGTTGTAGCATCGAAGACCATTCAACCCATTCTGAGCATTTCCCTGTTCCACCACTTGAGCTCTATTGTTATTCCTACCCATAGCATTAAACCCTTGACCACCGCCCATCTGACGACCATAACCACGATTCTGAACTTCAACTCGTCCATTGTTCACAACAGCCTGATTTCGTGTGTTAGATGAGGAACGAATACGATTGTTGGATTTGTTGGTATAACGGCTAAAAGCATTAGCAATCATAACAAATCCTTGTTGTAATGCTTCGAACGGATCGGATTCCTCATTAGCTTTACTGACAAATGCTTGAGCATTGTTGTTGTTGTATGGAACCAATTGATTATGTTGAGATTGTTGTGATTGATCATTTGGTGTGATAGTGGCAGTTGGTTGAGTTGCTTGTTGAGGAGGATAGCTGTTTTGAGCATACAAGGCAAGTTGTTGATTTTCCGGAGTTGTTGTTGAAGCAATTTGAGCACGGAGAATCCTTTCCCTATCAACTTCCTTTTCATGAGGCTTCAAGTAATCATACAACAATCCGTATGTAGAATGATGCATGTTCTTCGCTTGACGGAGAAAAATGACGTACTTCTCCCATTCAGGACCAAGACTACTCAGGAACTTAGTATTAACTGCAATTCTTGGCATGATGATGTTGTGTTTATCCAGATCATTTATGATGTCTGAGAATCGATGATGATAAGACTCTAGTGTCTCTCCAGGTTCAATCATGAAGTGTTCATAAGCTAAGTAAATTTTGGATTTCATATCCTCCTGATTGATGGCAGATCCTTCCATAAGTAGATGAATGTGTTCCCACATTTTCTTTGCAGTCTTTTGAGCATCAACACTTCGAAGAATTGGGTTTGGTAATTGTAAAACCCTAAAAATTTTGAAAGCGTTAAAAGACCATAATACCCTCATTGTGAAAATCCGTAAAATGTAACGAGCTCGTTAGGTATGTTAAATGTCACCTTATAATTAATGTTGTAAGACATAAAAATAAAAGTTATAATTATAATATAAATGATTATCATACATTAAAATGTTACATGTACCTACTTAAGAAACAAAATAAATAAATTGTACTAACTATTATGGGAAGGTGAATTAAATTGGTGATTGGGTCTTGTGATCCCATTTTGTTCGGCCAAAATAAACGCCCAAATGGCTCCCATATATTTGCTAAATATAACTAAACCTTATCACCATATATCCTCCATAAAATCTCATTTAAACTATATCACAAAACCCTAGTATCCCCTCCACAAAAAGAGACAGCAAGCTATCCCATATTCTCCATTCGATACAAAACTAAAATGCAAGCCCCTGATTGTTTCTCTCCATTCGAAGGCTAGAAGTGAAAGTTGGTTGCTGTTAGAGTTCGATTCATAAGACATAAGACTGTTGTTGTTGGGTTTGATACGTGAGTTGTTCGAGGGCTTGTGTCCTTTTGTTTCTCTTCGTCTCATTAACTCAAGGTATCATGTAAACACTCGTATTTTTCTGTTTCCAAATCGACACACTAATCTGTCATCTAAACCTAAAGCGCCTAAATGCCAATCTGGATCTTTAAATTTTTTGTTATGCGACATCCGACGATTGTTTTCTTGTTCTACTCGACTTATATACGCATGCTAACCTAATCGTTTATATAATAAACTTAACCTGATATGTTACTAATTTTTCTATCCAATTTATATGCAAAAGCGATCTCATAAAATCATTACCTGTAACATGGAAAAGAGCTACTGTATTCGACCCTAAACCTAATATATTCAGCCATGATCATGCTTATCTAAGTGTCGTCGAACTGAACAAATAAACGCAAATCATGATGTGTATATATATAAGATTAAGAGTGCATTAACCTGGTCCCCCTTGAACACGTTTTGAAACAGTATTCTCATGCTTTTGCTTATAAACTTATCACATGAAATAATAACTAGAATGTCACATAAATTCATTACTTGGGCTCTTACTTTGTCGAATAGAAGCATGCATGGCATCTGGTCCGTTGAAACCGATTTGTAAAACACTTTACATGCTTCATGAGATGATAATATATGAGTTGGGTTATGGCTTATAAGTTAACATGTGTAAATATGCATGTTCTAAAAATCAGATTATGGCTTACTGTTTAAGGGTGTATTGCATGTGCTTGTTGAAGAGTCGGGGTGTGTGTTATGATTTAAAGGAGGTCGAAGTATGTGGGTGTCGAAAGTGTTGTTTCGTCGAGTCTCGGTATTATATTTATACCAAGAGCATGTCCGTTTAAAAACCCGAATTCATTACGTTTTCCTTTCAGTTCATTTAAGTGTGTTGCTAAAAAGAATAATATACCATGTAAGTCACTAAAGCTCACGTTATGTTAGCATTTTAGAAACTAAAATTACAATTTAAGCCTAAACTTTAATAATTGTCAATAATAAATCCTCAACTTTGCTAAAATGACAACTAAACCCTAAACTCTTATAACTTGTCATAAATGATCCTTAAATCATAATAACACTCATTTTCATTATTTAACTTTAGATAAATAACTAAACTTACTATTTATAGAAAGTTACTAAATATGGAAACCTGCTATTTATGGAAAGTTACTAAATATGGAAACCTGCTAATTATGGAAAGTTACTAAAAATAGAAACCTGTCTAAAATAGAAAGTTTCCTAAAATAGAAAGAGTACTAAAAGTGGAAACCTGCTAAAAAGGGAAAGCCGTCTTAAACAAGTGATCTGATTCTTATAGAACGTTATTTAATTCATATAGGTTCCGGGCGACGGGATTGACCTTCTTTTCTTTGTTTTACTTTCATTGTGATTTGCTCGGAATAAGGTACATATATTCTATCCCTTTTCAGTAGGGATTTCTCCTGACTTTTCAATCCTTGACTTTGCTTCACTTATGATATTCCTTTGCTATGATTTCCTTATGCTATGATCCTTTTGATATGATTCCGACATAATCCTCTGATATGATTCTGTTCGCTATGATATTCGTTTGTTATGATTCTGAACTTCTGATTATGAACCTTATGATTATGAACCATCTGATTATGAACCTCTGATTATGAACTTATGTTATGGAAATCTGATATGAACCTTTGACTTTTGAACCTTTGATATGAAACTTGATATGAACCCTTATGATATGAATATGCTTTGACCCGTCAGTTTGATACCCGAGCCAAATATGTTTCCTAGTCAGGAAGGTAACCTGACCATGTCATTGATGCACCAATGGCATGACTTTAGTGTGGTTGAGTGATGTTCCACACCGTCCCCATTATGATATGATTATGAGCTCACTATATGTATATGATTTGGCCACTATGTTTCCGGGGGGGCGTATGGATGCATCCTAGATATGATATGTTTCGAGGGATTTGATCTGTTTGGAGATATATATGGTGAATGATGTCGGGTGCAATCCGCGTCTTCACAATTCTGGGAGCTAGCTACTTCATTTGTTACTGAGGTCTCCCCTCCTATTATGTATGGTATTCCGAGGTCACCCCTCCGAATACAATGGCTACTTATGATATGATATGATATGATATGTTTCCGGGCTCGGGTAGATTTCTGATAACCTTTACACTTTTGATAAACCTATATTGTACCTTCCGTATTCCCCAACGCACCATATGCTACGTTAATTGTTCATTACTCAGTACCCTTATATGATTCACTTTTACCAAGATATAGATACCCCATTGCATTGATCTGTCACACTTTAATTCCGTTACTTCAGACTATGGTTCCATTCACGTACCGGGTTATTATATGTCATTGGATTGATTATGATATTCATGTTTATACGACTACTGATTACTCTGTATGATATGTATGTATGCGATATAAGATTTCCGGTTGTCATCTGATGATATGCTATCTTACTGTTATGTGATCCTTCGATTTGTCTGACAACCATGCTTGTGTGCAGTCGATTGTTGATCTGTTTACCTTTTGTACCTCGTTCGATTTAATCTCGTGGACTATGACTATTCGTGGTATCCTTATCTGCTTGTTGTTGACCTGCCATGTTGCATTGCTGTTTATGTTACGATTTGATTGGGTAAATGATTCAACTTATGAGGTCTAGCTTGTTGACTTGTTTAATTGCCTTGCTATGTTCCTAGTTCATTTAATTATAATGCTCATACTGTATTCCTACTTGTTAGGTGTGACTGTCATGTTTTGACTACCGTTATGATACTGATTATGTCTTCAACTAAGGGTTTTGACCTGTGTGAATTGCCATGCTCGCTTATTATTAATTTCTTCCGCTTTCCTGTAGATATTTGTTTGGCTTGTATGTCTCCTGATTTCCTGAATTGTTTGTGTGACATATATGTTGTGTTGATGCTACGCCTGCTATGTTCCTTATGTTTCAGTTCTTGTATGTCTGGTTTGTAGGTGCTTGTTTATATGTCATCGATGTTTTGCTTTGCTTCGTTCTCCTTGTTATTTGTTCGTTTTGGATATCTGTATAATTGTGTTCTGCAGGATCCTCATTGACTCATTCTTCTCATTTCGCTGCGACTTTGTTATCTGTTCCCTTTGTTTCATTTCGCATTTCAGATTTTATTTAGCTTTCGTTTTGTTATATCTGTTCACTGGGCTTTTTAAGCTCAGCCGCATTTCTTTTCCTGCGGCAGGTGTTAGGTTGAAGATGGGCTTTGATGGGCTGAGAGTTTGATTATTTGAGTGTACCAACCCTAGATACCTTATTATTCGGATTTATTTTGTTGGGCTATTGTTTGGAGACTTCATTTTATTTTAGACATATTGGATTTTGTATTTTTCCTTGTAAGTCATTCGTCTATATGACTTGGTATTTTATTCTTTAAGGCTTTCGTTTGAAAAATTTTATTTGTATGTTCTGATATGACACCAGAATGTGACACTTCTACCCTTGTCGGGTTGGGGTGTTACAATTATGGTATCAGAGAGCCAGGTTTCGTTTTGTCGACCTTAGGATTGACCTGTGAGGACTTGGGTAGACACTAGGCTTCCGTCTGTTGTGATCTATTCCGATTCCTTTTGATTGTCGTTTAGTTTTGACTTCGATAATCTTTTATCTTCACTGTTTTGCTCTTCTTCTCTTCACATTTGATTTTATTATTTTGTCTTCGCACATCCGTTTGTCGATCGTTAGATGGAGACTACCCGTGGAGCCGAAGATGATGGTGTCGAACCTGCGTTGCTGCAACAGTCTCTGAGCTGGAGAGGTTCGTGAAACAGAAGCCACACCCAATTGCCGTGCTGCTGGAGGCATCAGGATGCTGCTGGAGGAAGCTGGATGGACCAAACAAAGAGGCAAAAGACGGAGACAAGATTCAACCGGTGGCTGAGAGGGTTCATCTACTTCATATGATTTGGGCGCGACTTATGTTACTCCGATTTGTTGTTATGCGTTTTGAGGCGGTTTGATTTTCTGTTAAGTGATTCTGATCGGTATTGCTTTCCTTGATTTGTTCGGAACTCAGTTAGAATCGTGAAGTCTTATCGTTGGTATTTTGTTAATATCTCAGCTTTTCTTTTGGATCGTCAGTAATGAGTCATGAGGAACCGTTACTAAATATGGAAACCTGCTATTTATGGAAAGTTACTAAATATGGAAACCTGCTAATTATGGAAAGTTACTAAAAATAGAAACATGTCTAAAATAGAAAGTTTCCTAAAATAGAAAGAGTACTAAAAGTGGAAACCTGCTAAAAAGGGAAAGCCGTCTTAAACAAGTGATCTGATTCTTATAGAACGTTATTTAATTCATATAGGTTCCGGGCGACGGGATTGACCTTCTTTTCTTGGTTTTACTTTCATTGTGATTTGCTCGGAATAAGGAACATATATTCTATCCCTTTTCAGTAGGGATTTCTCCTGACTTTTCAATCCTTGACTTTGCTTCACTTATGATATTCCTTTGCTATGATTTCCTTATGCTATGATCCTTTTGATATGATTCCGACATAATCCTCTGATATGATTCTGTTCGCTATGATATTCGTTTGTTATGATTCTGAACTTCTGATTATGAACCTTATGATTATGAACCATCTGATTATGAACCTCTGATTATGAACTTATGTTATGGAAATCTGATATGAACCTTTGACTTTTGAACCTTTGATATGAAACTTGATATGAACTTTGATATGAACCCTTATGATATGAATATGCTTTGACCCGTCAGTTTGATACCCGAGCCAAATATGTTTCCTAGTCAGGAAGGTAACCTGATCGTGTCATTGATGCACCAATGGCATGACTTTAGTTTGGTTGAGTGATGTTCCACACCGTCCCCATTATGATATGATTATGAGCTCACTATATGTATATGATTTGGCCACTATGTTTCCGGGGGGCGTATGGATGCATCCTAGATATGATATGTTTCGAGGGATTTGATCTGTTTGGAGATATATATGGTGAATGATGTCGGGTGCAATCACGTCTTCACAATTCTGGGAGCTAGCTACTCCATTTGTTACTGAGGTCTCCCCTCCTATTATGTATGGTATTCCGAGGTCACCCCTCCGAATACAATGGCTACTTATGATATGATATGATATGATATGTTTCCGGGCTCGGGTAGATTTCTGATAACCTTTACACTTTTGATAAACCTATATTGTACCTTCCGTATTCCCCAACGCACCATATGCTACGTTAATTGTTCATTACTCAGTACCCTTATATGATTCACTTTTACCAAGATATAGATACCCCATTGCATTGATCTGTCACACTTTAATTCCGTTACTTCAGACTATGGTTCCATTCACGTACCGGGTTATTATATGTCATTGGATTGATTATGATATTCATGTTTATACGACTACTGATTACTCTGTATGATATGTATGTATGCGATATAAGATTTCCGGTTGTCATCTGATGATATGCTATCTTACTGTTATGTGATCCTTCGATTTGTCTGACAACCATGCTTGTGTGCAGTCGATTGTTGATCTGTTTACCTTTTGTACCTCGTTCGATTTAATCTCGTGGACTATGACTATTCGTGGTATCCTTATCTGCTTGTTGTTGACCTGCCATGTTGCATTGCTGTTTATGTTACGATTTGATTGGGTAAATGATTCAACTTATGAGGTCTAGCTTGTTGACTTGTTTAATTGCCTTGCTATGTTCCTAGTTCATTTAATTATAATGCTCATACTGTATTCCTACTTGTTAGGTGTGACTGTCATGTTTTGACTACCATTATGATACTGATTATGTCTTCAACTAAGGGTTTTGACCTGTGTGAATTGCCATGCTCGCTTATTATTAATTGCTTCCGCTTTCCTGTAGATATTTGTTTGGCTTGTATGTCTCCTGATTTCCTGAATTGTTTGTATGACATATATGTTGTGTTGATGCTACGCCTGCTATGTTCCTTATGTTTCAGTTCTTGTATGTCTGGTTTGTAGGTGCTTGTTTATATGTCATCGATGTTTTGCTTTGCTTCGTTCTCCTTGTTATTTGTTCGTTTTGGATATCTGTATAATTGTGTTCTGCAGGATCCTCATTGACTCATTCTTCTCATTTCGCTGCGACTTTGTTATCCGTTCCCTTTGTTTCATTTCGCATTTCAGATTTTATTTAGCTTTCGTTTTGTTATATCTGTTCACTGGGCTTTTTAAGCTCAGCCGCATTTCTTTTCCTGCGGCAGGTGTTAGGTTGAAGATGGGCTTTGATGGGCTGAGCGTTGGATTATTTGAGTGTACCAACCCTAGATACCTTATTATTCGGATTTATTTTGTTGGGCTATTGTTTGGAGACTTCATTTTATTTTAGACATATTGGATTTTGTATTTTTCCTTGTAAGTCATTCGTCTATATGACTTGGTATTTTATTCTTTAAGGCTTTCGTTTGAAAATTTTTATTTGTATGTTCTGATATGACACCAGAATGTGACACTTCTACCCTTGTCGGGTTGGGGTGTTACAGTAATCCTAAAAGGATATATTGCATTGCAAGCTCATCAGCTTCATAGTGTAGAAGTTCTTCTGGATTCAGGTCTGCAACAGTAGCAATGTTTGATTGTTCATCTCTTGGTGGATTAGCATTTGGATCTCCGGGTACAATGACAGTAGGCATCTGAAATGGACCTTCCAATATAACCTTCTTTAAGAACTGATAACGCTACACGCGTCGTTCGGGGTCAAGGAAACTTTCTTTTCTTCGAGCAAGTTTTATAACACCCTAGGCAGTGAACCTAATCGTTGTAGTGTAGTAATTAGGGTAAGCCACGGGTATTGATATCGTTCTCTAGGGGAATAGGAATGCTAGTAGGGAGTTACTACGCTAAGGTTAAGGTTGAGGAAGATTATTTTTTTTTCTTTTTATATTTTATAAAAATGGAAAGGTACGAATCTCGGGTATTGGATTTGGGGGGTTGGTATTTCTACCGATTACTCTACTATTATCTAATTATCTAAACTAAGGTTGTGGGAGTCTATGTCTAATTAATGTGTGCTCGTATGATTGTTTAAAGATGTGTTTACTTAGTTTGTATTACTCCTTAATTATCTCCTATTGATGGTTGAGTGTCACGTCTTATTCCTAGTTGCGTTGTGTTTCTAAAGTTGTAGGGTATGCGTTTCTCCCTAACTCTTTGAACTTACCAAAGGGTCTTGTCTACAAATCCACGTAGAGATTATAGACTCCTACTCTAAGGCACTCTTCGGATGTTTTAGCCTACAATCACTCAGGTAATCATACTCTAAGGTTCACAAAGATGAATCAAGCATTAAGTACACAACGAATGACCTATCGCATTACTAGATCATTAATCAACTAAGATAAGAAACAACCAATCAATATTCAATAATTAAGTTTCATACTTCCTAAGCAAACACACAAATAAATTAGCCGGACATGGAGAACATGCAAGCATACACACAAATAATCAAAGACATAATTGAATTAATGAAGCAAAGACTTATCTTGGTGTAAGATAGGGTTAAAAACCCTAAAATACTGTACAAGACACCTTAGGTTCGGTTTTAGGTTTTTACTCCAAAGACTCTCTACACAAAGACTGAAAAATTCGGATTCTATATATAAGATTACAATTGCGACGGCGTCACCTTATGTTTAGTGACGCCGTCGTGTCGCCGCCATTAGGGTTTCGTCTTGGCCACGTTAACCTTGCGACGGCGTCACCTTATGTCCGTGACGCCGTCCTCTTCAGCTTCTGACGTCGTCTGGATCGCATCTAGGCCGTCTGAGTAGCGACGGCCTACTCTTTCACAACTAGACGCCGTCTCTTGAAAACACGAGTTTTGCGTTCTGACCCGTCACAATAATTCTCCGACGGCGTCGCAAATAGAACCTGACGCCGTCGCCTTCTACATTCAGCGACTGTGAGTGTCTGATTTCGACTTTGGCCATTTTCTTCATATATTCGCGCCTTTTCGTCCAAATAAGTGCCATTCCAGCATTTTGCCTTCACGAGACCTAAAAAGTGAAAAGGAACGATATTAAGCAATAACGGATACAAAAGTGATCAAATAAGGACTTAAACGACCCCTCAAAATGGTACCTTTTAAAACCTTATCAAATATCCCTACACTTGTTATTTGCTTGTCCTCAAGCAAATGTGCTTTTAGCCAATTAATTTATAAGTTAGGGGTCATTCAGCATTAATTCAAAACGGTCCACAACACATATAAGCCCCGCAAAAGTCATAACAAGCACGGAAATTACATACTAGCACCTCACATGGGGTGTTTGGATACTCACATCTCTCTCAGGTGTATAAATGAAATATAACAATATAGGAAATGGAAGATAAACACTCATTAACCGGTCCTAGTACATAGATTACCATAGGCTTGAGAATAGATCAAACCTCCATCGCTTTGGCGTAAGCACCTAGGAAAGACTATCAAAGAGGTCTTTTAAAGGGTTGTAACGTTAGGCTTACGGTAGGGAAATAAGGGTTTGGTGGGATAGGCTATTTAGTGGTGGTAAGTCAAAAATCTTTATGTTAACTGCATATGAAGAATGGCGTTGCTAAGCCAAGACTCGACACTCTAAACTCTAGATAACTGAAATAAACAAACATAAATTTAAAGGATAGATGTAGGATGGTAGCCCGTATGTTAATTTTTTTTTTTTTTTTTTTTTTTTTTTTTTTTCTCTTTTTTTTTTTTTTTTTTTTTTTTTTTTTTTTTTTTTTTTTTTTTTCATACACTTTTACTCTACCATCCTCTAAGATAACATCAAGATACTAGGGATTTATAAGCACATCCCTACACTTGAGTTTTTATTATTCTAACACTAATTTGACCCGAATCGAAAAGATCAAAACACTTGGGGTACATTATTACGTAAACAAAGGGAATTTGAATTTAACGTTCCCTTCCCGTCATTTCATAAACTTTAACTTTTCCCATGAATCCCAATCATCCCAAAACTGTATACAAAGGATATGACTCGACTTAGCAACTCATGCAAGCAACTAGATAATTGAACTAAGGGTTTAGGGTGATAACAAACATTTGCACTAAAAGTGAGTGCATAAGGGGTAGGCTAAGGCGATTTGGGTGTATATTTGGGGGTGGGGTGTAAACAATGCTCTTCATTGATATTCCGGAAAAACCGAAATATCACGAGAACCGCGAAAAGGATAGGCTCTGAGGGGTTAACTAGGGGTATCGTGTACTAAAAATGAGTACAACGCAAAGGGTGTGGGGGAATTACTCAACCGATGTGGAAGAAGTAATTATATTACAGGTATCAAACAAGGGTTTATCCTAATGCCTCTTATCATTTAGTTATTCCTAACTACACAAGTGTAGCCTCACTTGCGATCTCGGAATGCATCACAAAACAAGTTCTAGAATCTATTATACTACCGGTTCACACTCTAAGCATTAAAGATGAATGCTTTTAATTCCTACTAATCTAAGGGCGCTCCTCACATTTTGGGTGGAATTTGGGTGGTAAGGGTTTTTTTTGTGCTAGTCATGCAACTTCCTATCCGGGAGACGCTTTTGTTAAGACTAATGGCCCACTCCTATATGTCATGAAAAATTTTAAATTTGGTGCCAAAATTACCCTAACCGACATTTCACATGGTTTTATTACACAATCACAATTTGGACAAAGCAAATAATCAAGGATAAGCATAGTTTCAAAGTTCCCGTTTTATTTTCCCTCCCTACACTTAAACTGAACATTGTCCCCAATGTTCCCCGAAAGTATCAAAGTTATGATAAAAGAAGGTAATTAAAAACGAAAGAAACTAATACTCCCCTGATTAGCTCGGTAGGATCCGTGTAAAGTGGTGGTTAAATTCTTTTCAAGAAGAATTATTGCGTGAAAAGCTCCTTCCAATCTTATGTAACTTCTTCTTGACAAACTAAACCTGCACACTTGAAGAAAACAAACGAAACCTTCGCGTAAAATCGGCGGTAATAATATATATAAGACTCGATTTAAACTAGGATATAATGCTTGTGGAATGAATGTTTACAGAATTTCTAAGAAAATTAAGACCTGGAAAATTCCAAAAATTTATAAGTAGCTCAGAAAACGAGAAAAAGTAATCTGATGTTTTTACTCCTTCCTGACGCCGTCAGGTTGCAATCCTGACGCCGTCAGGTTATCCTGACAAAAACTGGTCTGCGATTTTCTGGAAAAATTTCTGGAAAATTTACATCTTTAGAATCTGGAAAAATTTCTGCAAAACATTCATTATGACTCGATACAAGCATTTGACTCGAACAAACAAACATATATATCTTTTAATTAATTGTTATTCTCATGTTTATGTTTCTTTTGAAAACGTGTGTAATCCTCCCTACACTTATCCCTTATGTAAAATACCTTTATATGTAATTAAGACGAAGTTAAAAACAAAATAAAGCATTTTTACAAATTTAAACATGAGGATAAATAATTAATAAAAGATATATGACACTAACAAGCAAACAATTAAGCATGGGTTGCCTCCCACGAAGCGCTTTTCTTTATTAAAGAGTCTTGTAGCTAGACTCGTAGTCGTGCTCCTACGTTTTCTCACCATCGCCCTCTTCTTCTAAAACAATATCCTCATCGTTCACTATTTCAATATTATCCAATTGATAATGCTTCACCCGTTGCCCATTAACTGTGAATTCTCTTCCATCATGGTCTAAAAGTACAACCGCCCCATTGCTCATCTGATTTTTTACTGAAAAGGGTCCATACCACCCAGATTTGAGTTTTCCTGGGAATAATCTTAGTCTCGAATTATACAAGAGCACTTTATCCCCTTCCAAAAACTCTTTAGGATTCTTTATTCGTTGATCGTGCCATCTTTTTGCCCTTTCTTTGTAAGTGATTGACGATTCGTATGCTTCCAGCCTTAGCTCATCCAATTCTTGAAGTTGTAAGAACCTATTTGACCCTGCTTCAGAATAATCCATATTACAGGCCTTAAGGGCCCAATATGCTTTCTGCTCAAGTTCGATAGGGAGGTGGCAAGCCTTTCCGTATACCAGGCGAAAAGGGGTTGTCCCGATAGGTGTTTTGTAAGCAGTTCTGAATGCCCAAAGTGCTTCATCCAGTTTGAATGCCCAATCTTTCCTGTTTTGGTGGACCGTTTTTTCAAGTATCCGCTTTAATGCCCTGTTTGTGTTTTCTACTTGTCCATTTGTCTGAGGATGATATGCAGTAGAAAATCTATGTGGGACGCCATACTTCTTCATCACCTTTTCCATTTGAGCATTGCAAAAGTGAGTCCCTCTATCACTGATTAATGCTTTGGGAATCCCAAATCTTGCAAAGAGCTTTTTAAGAAAGTGAATAACTACCCTTGCATCATTAGTTCTAAGGGCTTGAGCTTCTACCCATTTGGATACATAGTCGATAGCTACGAGAATGTATTCATTTCCTCCGGAAGATGGAAAGGGTCCCATGAAGTCTATTCCCCAAACGTCGAATATTTCGCAGACTTGGATATAGTTCTGAGGTGACTCATCCCGTCGTGAAATATTTCCTGATCGTTGGCATGCATCACACATTTGAACTAATCTCTTAACGTCTCGAAAAACAGTAGGCCAATAGAATCCGGCATCGAAAACCTTTCGTGCCGTGATATTCACACCGTGATGTCCCCCAGATGGTCCTGCATGACATTCTTTTAGAATTCGATCAATCTCTCTACCGGCCACGCAACGTCGTATGATTTGATCGGGACATATACGGAAAAGGAAGGGTTCATCCCAGAAGTAATGTTTTAGCGCAGTGAAGAACTTCTTTTTATCTTGTTTGGTCATGTAATTTGGCAAAACTCTACTAGACAGGTAGTTAGCATAATCAGCATACCATGGCTCACTCTCTTTAATCGCCATTAGCCATTCCTCGGGAAAAGAGTCGCGAATATCGGTGTGATCTGACTTCTCAAGATCGGGGTTCTCCAAGCGTGATAGATGATCAGCGGCGAGATTTTCAGCCCCCTTTTTATCTCGAATTTCAATGTCGAATTCTTGAAGTAATAGGATCCATCTAATCAAGCGCGGTTTAGCATCTTGTTTTGAAAACAGATAACGTAAGGCGGAGTGATCTGTGAAGACGACAGTTTTAGAGAGAACGAGATATTGCCTGAATTTGTCGAAGGCAAATACAACGGCTAAAAGTTCTTTCTCAGTGGTTGTATAGTTCTCTTGTGCCACATTCATGGTTTTGCTAGCGTAGTAGATTGGTTGAAAATGCTTTTCCTTCCTTTGACCGAGCACTGCGCCGACAGCATAATCACTAGCATCACACATGATTTCGAACGGCTGAGACCAATCAGGAGTGACCATTATAGGTGCTTGAGTGAGATCTTTCTTCAGTCGGTTAAATGCTTCCTTGCATTCTCCAGAAAAATCAAAAGGGGCATCCTTAACAAGAAGTTGTGTCATAGGCCGGGCAATTTTCGAAAAATCTTTAATAAACCTTCGATAAAAACCGGCATGACCAAGAAAGCTGCGAATGGCTTTAACGGTAGTAGGATAAGGGAGTTTGGAGATTGCTTCGATTTTCGCTCTATCGACCTCAATTCCATTCCCTGAGACTCTATGCCCTAAAACAATTCCTTCTTTTACCATGAAATGGCATTTTTCCCAATTTAAAACCAAATTAGTTTCCTCGCATCGCTTCAACATCTTCCTAAGGTTGGAAAGACAAAGGTCGAAAGAATTTCCAAACACCGAGAAATCATCCATGAAAACTTCCATGCTGTCCTCAATTAACTCATGGAATATGGCCATCATACATCGTTGAAAAGTTGCGGGTGCGTTACATAACCCGAAAGGCATTCGCTTGTACGCGAACGTTCCGTAAGGACATGTAAATGTAGTTTTCTCCTGATCTTCAGGAGCAATTGGAATTTGAAAGTAACCTGAAAAGCCATCAAGGAAACAGTAGTATTCGTGCCCAGCTAATCTTTCAAGCATTTGGTCAATAAACGGTAGAGGAAAATGATCTTTCCGGGTGGCATCATTCAATTTTCTGTAGTCAATACATACACGCCACCCAGTAACCGTTCTTTGTGGCACCAACTCACCCTTCTCATTTTTTACAACCGTCATCCCTCCCTTTTTTGGAACCACTTGGACTGGGCTAACCCATGGACTATCCGATATGGGGTAGATGAGACCTGCATCCAGAAGCTTAATGACCTCTTTTTTCACTACCTCCTTGATGTTAGGGTTAACTCGCCTTTGCGGTTGAACAGTTGGTTTGTAATCTTCTTCCATGAGGATTTTGTGAGTACAGAATGTAGAATCGATTCCCTTAATGTCGGCAACACTCCACGCAATCACCCCTTTATATTCTTTTAAAACTTCTAAAAGCTTTTCTTTCTGAATAGTGGTTAGCGAGGAGCTTATTATGACAGGGAGTTGGTCCTCTCCTTGAAGAAAGGCGTATTCCAAGTGACTCGGGAGATCTTTCAGTTCTAAGGTAGGAGGCTCTTTGATCGATGGTTTTAGCTGGTTTCCCGGCCTCTGAAGCTCAATAGGTTCAATTTCATCCTGACGAGGATAAAAGGACACAGCTCCAACCATCTCAATTTCATGATTGTCGTATATTACGTTGTTATCACTATTCATGAATTCGTTTAATAGATACTCGTCAATGCAGCCGTCTATGTCATCAACAAATTCATCAACTTCTTCAACTAAATATATGGGACTATCGCAGGAAGAAGAATGTCTCATAGAATCCTTAATGTCGAAGGTCACGCTCTCGGATCCTACTCGTAAAGTGAGCTTTCCATCATGAACATCAATAATGGCACGAGCCGTAGCCAAGAAGGGTCTTCCAAGGATTATTGGGACGGAATTATCTTCCTCCATCTCTAAAATTATGAAATCGACTGGAAATTTGAATTCCCCCACCCTTACAAGAACGTTCTCACAAACTCCAATGGGATATTTGATTGATCGATCAGCTAATTGGATACTCATCCTAGTTGGTTTAAGCCCTGAATATCCGAGCTTAAGAAACAGGGAGTGAGGCATCAGGTTAATGCTTGCCCCAAGATCTGCTAAGGCGTTTTTCATAGAAAGTGCCCCTATAGAGCAAGGAATAGTAAAACTGCCCGGATCTTCCTTCTTCTTGGGCATGCTCTTTTGGATGATAGCTGAACATTCTTCCCCTAATAATATCAATCCCTCAAGCTTTTTCCGATTAGATATCAGCCTCTTGAAGTATCTACTATATTTAGGGATATGATAGAATACATCAAGGAGTGGTATATTGACGGATGTTTGTTTTAAGTAAGACAATATTTTTTCATTGTCTTCTTCAGCCTTTTGATTTTTTAAACGAGAGGGATAAGGAATCCGTGAGAAAGTTGGGCGCTGGGCTGGTGCTGGCGTTTGTGGGGGAGGATCGTGAGGAGTTGGAAGAGGTGTGGGAATCGCCTCATTTCCTAACTCGGGTTCCCTTGTGATGGGGTCCCGGTTGGGATGTGGGGGATCCTTGGTAGTAGTTCCTGATCGAGTAGTGATTGCGCAAGTTGGATCGTGAAGTGCTATGCCAGGTCCACTTATTCTTTCGTGGAGATTGGTGAACTGACTTTCTAATTCAGCTTGCTGCTCTTGGATAAACTCCTCAAGACCTTTCAGGATTGCAGCCCCTTCCATGGTGAACTGCCCGAGTTTTTCTTCAAAAGGATCACGGATGGAGTACTCAGGTCCGTCCTTACCTTCTGTTCTCCATTTCAGATTGCCCCAAGGATCACGTTCATCGGTTTGATAAAATGCGAGGAGTGAAGGGTCATCATAAATATCATGACTGGAGAGGAAGACGCTTTCTCGGGATGTGTCATCGCACTCATCGCTCTCATGCGATCCTCCACATATGTCGCATAAGAGATATGGGTTAGTCAGCCTTTTTGGTTCAGGTGATTTTTTGAGGTAAGCTAGTTTCTTTTGTGCTTTCTCAATCCGATATTCTAAGGATAACTCTTCACTTGAGAAAGTGGAAATGCTTGATGTGTTTTCCTGCTCATTCCAATGGCTGTCTTGATATTGGATATATTCCTCTATTCGGTTCCATCCTTCTTCTGCAGTGAGATTTGCGATTCTCTGGCCAGTTGAGAAATCAATCCCTTTTTGATCCTTTCGGGAGACATTGTCGTAAAAGATTTGAACAAGCAACCAAAGGTTAATACCGTGGTGTGGAGCTTGTTGAATAAGATCTTTGTAACGACTCCAGGAGTTGGTGATAGATTCTCCATCGGGTTGGTGAAAGTGCAGAATTTTGCTCCTACATGCTGTAGTTCTTCCAGGAGGAAAGAACTTTCTGGTGAACTTAGTTGTGAGTTGTTCCCATGTGAAAATGGACCTTGGAGGGAGCTTGTCGAGCCACTCTTTGGCTTGCCCTTGAAGAGAAAATGGGAAAAACCGGAGTCTAGATGTCTCCTTAGATGCTCCGTCGGCATAGATAGCATCAACAATTTTTAGAAACTGTTTGATGTGGTGAATTGGGTTTTCACTGTGGGATCCATGGAATTGACATGCCTTTTGGATTAGCCAAATATCAGATGCATGCAATACCTCATTGATCTGTTCCGAGGGATAGACAATGGCATTGGTGAATCCGGACGCAGAGGGATAGGAGTGTTCCCCAAGAGTTTTCGCTTTAGGAGGATTTATGGGGCTATTGGCTGGAGTGGTAAGGACTTCCTCGCCATTTTGGCTCAGATTGTCAACGATAATGGTTTCAGGAGATTGTGGTGAATGAGGAGATTCTTCATCAGATGTAACTTCATCAAAATTGATTGAAGTGCCATGAAGTTCTGAATCATGGAGAGCTTTTTTCCGCTTATTGAGCTCTCTTTCGGGTTCTGCAAATGGTTCAATAAGAGTTTTGGTGGAACTGCGGGTTCTAAGTTACTTAAGGGGGTTTGTATGGGGACGTGGTTGTTGATTATCACCTTCCATGATGAAAAGTGATGGGGTTACGAACAAAGGTTACGAAGAAGGGGGATAGACTAAGAGAAATCTAAAAATGAGAAAAAAGTTTACTTGATAGGAATCAAGCAAAGAAACCTAAACGAGGTGGACTACTAACTAGCTATTCTATTCCCCGGCAGCGGCGCCAAAAACTTGATAACGCTACACGCGTCGTTCGGGGTCAAGGAAACTTCCTTTTCTTCGAGCAAGTTTTATAACACCCTAGGCAGTGAACCTAATCGTTGTAGTGTAGTAATTAGGGTAAGCCACGGGTATTGATATCGTTCTCTAGGGGAATAGGAATGCTAGTAGGGAGTTACTACGCTAAGGTTAAGGTTGAGGAAGATTATTTTTTTTCTTTTTATATTTTATAAAAATGGAAAGGTACGAATCTCGGGTATTGGATTTGGGGGGTTGGTATTTCTACCGATTACTCTACTATTATCTAATTATCTAAACTAAGGTTGTGGGAGTCTATGTCTAATTAATGTGTGCTCGTATGATTGTTTAAAGATGTGTTTACTTAGTTTGTATTACTCCTTAATTATCTCCTATTGATGGTTGAGTGTCACGTCTTATTCCTAGTTGCGTTGTGTTTCTAAAGTTGTAGGGTATGCGTTTCTCCCTAACTCTTTGAACTTACCAAAGGGTCTTGTCTACAAATCCACGTAGAGATTATAGACTCCTACTCTAAGGCACTCTTCGGATGTTTTAGCCTACAATCACTCAGGTAATCATACTCTAAGGTTCACAAAGATGAATCAAGCATTAAGTACACAACGAATGACCTATCGCATTACTAGATCATTAATCAACTAAGATAAGAAACAACCAATCAATATTCAATAATTAAGTTTCATACTTCCTAAGCAAACACACAAATAAATTAGCCGGACATGGAGAACATGCAAGCATACACACAAATAATCAAAGACATAATTGAATTAATGAAGCAAAGACTTATCTTGGTGTAAGATAGGGTTAAAAACCCTAAAATACTGTACAAGACACCTTAGGTTCGGTTTTAGGTTTTTACTCCAAAGACTCTCTACACAAAGACTGAAAAATTCGGATTCTATATATAAGATTACAATTGCGACGGCGTCACCTTATGTTTAGTGACGCCGTCGTGTCGCCGCCATTAGGGTTTCGTCTTGGCCACGTTAACCTTGCGACGGCGTCACCTTATGTCCGTGACGCCGTCCTCTTCAGCTTCTGACGTCGTCTGGATCGCATCTAGGCCATCTGAGTAGCGACGGCCTACTCTTTCACAACTAGACGCCGTCTCTTGAAAACACGAGTTTTGCGTTCTGACCCGTCACAATAATTCTCCGACGGCGTCGCAAATAGAACCTGACGCCGTCGCCTTCTACATTCAGCGACTGTGAGTGTCTGATTTCGACTTTGGCCATTTTCTTCATATATTCGCGCCTTTTCGTCCAAATAAGTGCCATTCCAGCATTTTGCCTTCACGAGACCTAAAAAGTGAAAAGGAACGATATTAAGCAATAACGGATACAAAAGTGATCAAATAAGGACTTAAACGACCCCTCAAAATGGTACCTTTTAAAACCTTATCAAGAACTTTCCATGTGGGTTCTTCAGATCACAAAACCTAAAGAACCTAATTACCCATTGATCGTAGTTTCCTGGAGTGAGCATTGGAGGTCTATCAAGTGATCCAGCCTCATGAATTGATTGTTGGCTGTTTAAAGCTTCACACATCTTTGCAAACCAAGTGGGTTCCTTCATAGTGTTCCTTGATGGATGTTGATTGAATTCACTTGTGTAGGGTTGAACTTGAAGACTTGGTGGTGTTTGAACCATTTGTGTTGGAGGAATTGCTCCAAGTTGTGGAGTATGTTGCTGATTAAATTGTTGTTGATAAATTGCTTGTTGTTGATTCCATTGTTGATGTTGTGGACTTAGTTGTTGTTGTCGTTGAGAATAAGTGTAAGGGAAATAGTTAGAGTATGGTGGTTGTGACATGTTGAAAACTTGTGTTGGTAAAAATGGATCTTTGTAGTCGAATGAACCTTTGTTGATGAAGTATCCTTAGGCGTAGAAATCACAATAAACCAAGTAGCAATTATGCGTAAAAACACCAAAGTTACGCGTAACAATCAAGAGTTACGCGTAGATTTAGCTTACGCGTAAGTAGGGAAAAGACACTAAAGTTATGCGTAGACACAAAGTTAGGCGTAGAAACTTAGGCGTAGGATTACCTTATGCGTAAGACTAGGCTTAGGCGTAAGATGAATCTTATGCGTAGGATTTCTACGCGTAAGCTTTATGCTTATGCGCAAGTTTAGGGTTTTATCCCAAGTGATCTTTTACACTATCACAGTGCAAAAGATATCCAAAGTCGACGTATTTTCAGGCTTATCAAAGCAATAAAACACGGAGTAAACCACGAAACTGAAGATCAAACCACGGATAAAGTTACGCGTAGAACTAGGGTTTTGATACGCATAGCTTTACTCGTAAAAATGATTTTGCCCAAAGTTGTTTCTAAACCAGATCTTTGTTATAGAATAGCTTCAATATCACCAAAATAACACAAAAGTGTGAAACTTGATGAATCAAAACGGCTAAACAGGTTACGCGTAGAACGATACCCACGAACAAAAACAAGCTTAAAAACTATGATCCACGCATAAAGTTTGAAACTTTTTGCCAAAAACAGTTATTTTAACACCTTAAAACATTCAAAGTACAAGAATCTTGGATTAAAAAGTGTAAAAAATGTGTTTTTAAGCGAACCAAAGTTTGAACCACGTTTACGCGTAAGACCGAAAACAAAAAATTCAAAAATGAAAGTGTTAACCCAACTATTTGGCGATTGATACCACTGTTAGGTCACTAGATTTACAACACAAGATTAATAGAAAGAGATAGAGGCGATTGAACAATAAATCAAACACATACACACGATAATGATACGGTTTAGGCGTAGGAGTATGTGAAAGAATAAATTGAACAACCAACCCTCAAGTGAGGGTTATACAAGAGTATTTATAGGAGGGAAGCTAGGGCAACACTTCCTAGTCCCTTCCTTTCTCCTATGGGCTTGGGCCTAAGCTCATGGGCCTTCTACATAAGCTTAAGGCTAATAACAAACATAAAGGTCATAATTAAGCTAACTATTACATATTAATTACTAACAATTGATTTAGGTTTAGGAGTGATTCCAACACATGCACAAGAGTCAACTTCAGAGGTTGCACTGATCTAGGAACTCATTTAAGATGAGATGGAGTGTTTGAGTTAGGGAGATGAGTTGAAATGATTGTTTTAGCAAGATTTGACCTATAAACTGTCACCCGGATCCCACGGTTCCCTCCTTGGAGGGATCCGGCTAGTCTAATCCTAGGGATCTGGCTCTCAGCATTTATGACAGGTTTGAAATGAGGTTTCTAGGAGCTAAAGCCTATCTCATTTTGAATGTTTCAGTTCTCCTAAGTGTTTCAAAATTAAAGGGTACTTGAATGACCAAGGGTAATAAGTGTTATAGCAAATGATTGCTTCTTATGGAAGGAGGATGGGACAAGATGACTACCAATGGATGTCTAAGGATAACACTAAGAGTTATGGAGGTGTCAAGTCATAATAAATGATCCTAGTGATCAGATTTAAGCTTGAGGTGATATTTTAAAAAAATTCTTAAAAGTCACAAGAATTGAAAAACTAATTTTTGTCTTACTTTGAGAAAGATATGACTAGAAGCAATTTCCAAAAAAAATGTTTAATTTGTCCTCTTTAAGTGTTATGAGGGATGAAAAATATTTGTGAGTAGTTGAAGCGGAAATATGGTGAGTTTAGATGTGTTGATAAATTAAGAGGTAATTAGACTAAGATCTTAAGTAAGCCTTTAGTGAGTCTAAGCCTTTCTCATCCTTGAAGTGGACTTAGTTGGGTTCTAATATCATATGCCTAGCTAATGTGATGTTATCTAGAAAGCTATCTTGATGTAAGGAGTGTTATATTGCTGATCTGATGTCACGGATCCCACGGTTCCCTTAAGAGAGGGATCCGGCTAGGCTAATTCTAGGGATCTGGTATCTGCAGATCAGAACCTACACAGAAATGATGTGCAGATTTTGCACACTAATAAATTTATAAGTAAAGCAATAGGAACAAACATGTTATCACAAAACACCACTTATAAAAGTATGATAAAGTAACAATATCCAAATTTCCATAAACCAAAAGAACTAACACGTAATCATCCAAACATAAAATAAACAAAAATAAGCACAATCCTATTGTCTCTTTCGTCAATCCTTTCTTTTCCTTTTTGACGGCTTAGTGAGGTTGTAGGCGAGGTTTTGAATCATGCCCCTCAATTGCTTAAATTCCGCGGTCTCGTTTGGAATGGTTGGAAGTTGTTTGTGGTATTCAAGGATTTCCAATTTGATGTTGGCTACGGGGTCGATGTCTTCCTCATCTTCATCTTCTTCTTCTCCGGCCGAGGAGTCCAAGAGAGCTTCAGGTTTCTCTCCATTAACCATGAACCATTTAGAGCGTTGTTTGGTGAGAGGTACCATGACGTGATCAGAAAGGTAATGATCATCGTTAATAGGAGATGGTTGCAATGTACCAACATACTTACAAAGTCGTGTTAGGAGCATACCATATGGAAGTACCATGTTGGAAGCTTTGAATACCCCAGCCATTCTCCTTACCATGTAATAGGCAAGATTAAATGGCCTTTGGTGGGTAAGGCAATAGATCATTTGCACAAGACATGCATTTGGATGATCTTTGTTTCCAACTAGGCTAATGACATTTTCCCTAAGGATTTCTTCCCATTTTCTAAACATGGGATGTATTTCGAAAAGTTTCATTTGAAAGGGATTACGGTGAATAAGCTTTTTGTTACGGTCGTAACGAGATTGGTTGGTCCTAACTTTGAAGATAGTATCTCTAATGGTTTCGGGATCGTCGAGAGGAGTGTTATAGAAAGGTTTAGGATCAAGTGCAAGATTTTGAGTGTTAATTGCCCAATCTTGAGAGTACATACAAATTCCTTCATAAGGAATGCGAAGAATTTAAGCAAAGGTGTTGAGGGGAAAAATAAAGTTTTGTTTGTTGATGATGAACGCGATTGAGATGCTATTGTTGGTGTTTCTAATGATCCTAAAGCTTTTGTAAAATTCAAAAATGAAGACCGGACAAATTTTCTCATCTATGTCAAGGAGACAATCAAAGTTGATCGTCGAGAAAACTTGACGAATATCGGTATCTTCAAGGAAACATTCCTTGACTACACGACCTTCGTGGATAAGTCATTTTACAAGGCTTTTGAATATTTTACGGTCGGTTTTGGTCAATCCCTTTTTACGATAATAGTGAGTAAGGTAATGGACGGTGTCATGATGATCTTGTTGAGTGGCTTTGGGCATGGTTGTTCCTAAAAATACCAATTTTCAATTAAGAAAAAAAGTTAGTTGGAATGGGTTTATGGTTTTGATTTGTATTAACAATGTTGTGAACACAAAGTGATTTTGTTAAAATCCCCCTTTTCATGATTAATTTGAAAACCCCTAATTGAGTTAATTGATTAGATATTAAGAAACCATAAACCCTAGGATGAGGATGATGAAAGTTAGAAAAAGTTAATGTAATTACTTACAATGGTGTTCTAGGAGGGAATACTTGAAAGTATGGAAGCCAATGAGGATGAATTATGTAGCTTGGTCGTTTTTTGTGTTGTGTGAATAGAGGGAAAAACAATCAGTGGTGAATTTTTGAAAGCGTATAGCTGAGTTCTGTTCCACGGTTCCCCCTGGATCCTTTATGTTTGGGATCCGGCTAGTACAACTAGGGGGATCCGGCTACTGTGGACAGAAAAGGGGTTGTTTGGCAATATTTTTGTAGTAGGCTTGTAAATTAGCTTACTAAAAGATAGTTCGGAGGTATTAGATGAAGATTGTTTTTGGATGACGGCTTTTGATGAATCACATATTGAAGGTACATATGTGATGACGGCGTTAGTTTGACAAATCAAAAGGAGTATTATTCCCGATGATGAAAAAGACGGAAAAGTGACGAAAGAGACTTCTAATGATGTTAGTGATAAATAAACAAAGAGAACTTATGAAAATAAATAGAACTCATGTAACCTATCTAATGAAAAGTAAAACATACCTCTATGCTTCTTGGTTTGGCATAATACCAAAGATACTTCATGAGCTTTTAAAGTAATCCTTTGTACTTGGTGTACGTAAGTTGTGATTACTTTTTAGATCCTTCCTTGAATGTTGACTTCATTATTCTTTGAATGAAGATTTTGGAGAGATTCTAGCATGAAGATTTCTTAGAAACAAAAGTTGTTAGAATCATCTATCAATGTCCAACAAAATGATTTAAAAAAATATGACCCAAAAAAAAATCCTTCTTTGTAGTTTTCAAACATACACGGATCGTATCAAGTCTTTAAAGTACAACATACTTTAAAAAAACTTGGTAATGAAGCTCTGATGCCAATTGTGGAAAACTAGAATGGGGGGTTGAATAGTTTTACCAATTTAAAACTTCCTTTTAAATATTTACATCGACTTATGTCAATCTATTTGGTTGTTTATGTTGGACGTTGATAGATAGATATATAAACGTGTAATGAAAGATAAAGAGTAAGAAGCACATCACCACGACACAAGTTATTTATAGTGGTTCGGCTACAAGGACACCTTCCTTGCCCTACTCCACTCCCCGAGTCACCTACTCGAGAGTTCGTAAGCACTACACCAACTCCTTATGGCGGAGAAGCCTTCACAACGTCGCTTAACCTTTTTCCGGTACAAAGCTAAATACCGAGTTCTTTCACACCAAGGCGAACCACACCTAACACAACGTCGCCTACCCTTTATACGGTGCTAGGCTAACCACCGAGTTCTTTCACACCATAGGAGAACTAATCCTATCACAACGTCGCCTACCCTTTATTAGGTACTAGGCTAAGCACCTAGTTCCATTACTATGGAGGAACTACTACCCTTCACGACACAACACCTAATCTCAAAGAGATCTACCTTGTTACAACACCATCAAGGATATCACCATCCTTGTAAATAAACAAATACTTATATGTATAACGATGCTCCTCATCGATTATACGACCTAGGCATTCTTCTCAAATGCTACTTGATTTGATTCTTCGGCATCCTTCACTAATGCCTTTGACACAATGCTTGGCACCCTTCACTAATGCCTTCATCTTGACACCTATAGCATTCTTCACTAATGCTCTTGACACGAACGATAAGCACCTTTCACTAATGCTTTCGTCTTGACACTTTCGGCATCCTTCACTAATGCCTTTAACCCAATATCTATGGAGAAAGGAAGAACTATCAACAAGAGAACCTTAGTTGTCTTGATGATGATGAAGCATTGCACCTCATGGACTTGAGCTTGCACGTCTTCAAGAAGTGGTGATCTCTCCTTTAAGAGGAACCTAGAAGATCACACAAAAACAAAAGACAAATTACATAGATCACTTGGATCTGAGGTTAGAGGGTTAGAATACTTGGGGAAAAATTGTGTGTAAAGTGATGCATTGAAAGGAAGAAATGGCTCTCTATTTATAGAGAAAATTCTCTACGGTTCCCCGGATCCCACGGATCCCTTCCACTTGGGATCCGGCTAGCACAAAGCCAGGGATCCGTGGAACGCTCCTCTTTGCCCATGGGTATTTTTGGTTATGGGTCATGGGTCATGGGTTATGGGTTGATCCACGGTTTTCTTTCTAGATACAATGAACTTGGTTAAATGGTATATATAAAACCATGGGTTATGGGTCAATACCATTTGCAAGTTTTTACCCATTTAGTATATACTTGTTTTTACCCATTTTAGTATATACATGTTTTTACCCATTTTAGTATACTTAGTTTAAGTATGTGCTAACCCAATATGTAAACATTAGTTGTTGTACATATATATTTATATCTAAAACATAAAATCACTTAAGCTAGTTTTAGTGTTTTATGTAAAAACGTAAGTGTGTTAGAAAACTATTAACTCAAACTATTTACGTACTTTATTTGTTTCGTTAAAATGATTTTACGTTTGTTATCGACAAAACATTAGAAGATCGTAAAATATAAATAAACGTTTTTACGGCTTATTTGTATTAACAGTTATGATGTATTATTTTGCGAATGGTAGGAAAAAAGTGTTTAAAAAAATCTAAAAAATGAAAAATAAGAGAAAAAGAAAAAAAATAGAAAAGAAAGAAAGAAAACATACAGACTACCATATCGCCTCTATCCTTTATGTTTTGTTTTGTTTATATTAAGAAAAAAATACAAAAAGTGTTAAGAAGTTAGTGAGTCGAGTATTGGCTTAGCAACGCCACGTTTTACATGTGATTAACTTAGATGGTTGACTCGCCACCAGTAAAATTCCCTATATCCAACAAACCGTGTTTTCCATACCCTTACACCTAACGTTACAACCCTTTAAAATCCCTCTTTGATAATCCTATCATAGGTGCTTACGCAAAAGCGGATGAGGTTTGATTTATTCTCAAGCCTATGGTAATCTATGTGCTATACCAGGTAGAGAGTGTTTATTTTTTTGTTTCCATACATGTTATACAAATTATACACCTGAGAGATGTGAGAATCCAAAAAATTTATGTGAGGTGCCCGTATATGATTTCTTTGCTTGTTTTGACTATTGTAGAGCTTGTGGATGTTGTAAGCTATTTTAAACCAATGTTAAATGCCCCTTAACTTGTAAATTGATTAGATAAAAATACATTTGCTTGAGGACAAGTAAATCCCAAGTGTAGGGATATTTGATACGGATTTAAAACGTGCACTTTTAGGGGGTTATTTAAGCTCTAAACTCATACATTTGTGATCAATTATTACCCTAAATCATCCATTTTTACATTTTAGGTACTTGGGATGCAAAAGATGAAAACCAACGTATGTTGGGCTAAAATGGACAAGAAAGTGAAGAATACGACAAAGTCGCGAATCTATCTGGAAAAAGGCCCCAGACGGTGTCATACTTTACACGTAACACCGTCACTTGCATTTGGACGAGATGATTTGAGGGAAATTTTACAAGCGACGGCTCAGAACTTTTGAAGACCTTAACACCTGGCGGCGTCACTTTTATTTGAGGACCATAATTCAGAGTAAAACTTACACATGACGGCTCAGAACTTTTAAAGGCTGACAGCATCAAGACACATCTAGACGACGTTAGAGACTCAAGGCAACGACGTCACAACAACAACTTGCAAATGATGAAACCCTAATGGCGACGATCTGACGGCGTCAGAGTCATAAAGTGACGTCGTCACAGTTGTAATACTATATATATTTTCGCATGTTTTCCATTATTTGTGTAACACTTTGGAGAGGCAAACCTTAGACGATTTTCACAGCTTTTGTGAAGGTTTTTTAGCCACTTTAGCTCATGTTTAATTGAAGTTAAGTAATACCTCTTTAATTATTCAATATGTCTATGTGTTGTTTGATTATATGCTTTTATTTTTTCACTTTAACATGCTAGGCTAGATTTATTAGTGTTTGCTTAGATCTAATGAAACATGGTTGTTAATTATTGATTGTCGTATCTTGTTCAATTGGTTGCCTCGCGTTAGGGTTATAAAACTAGCTTAATTAGTATACGTAACTAGCTTGTCCATCTTATTAAATGAAATCCTAGAGTGCACTAGTGGTTTTTATCGTTGTATTTATTGCGTGAATTGCGGCTTGTAGATCCTAGGTGACTTGATAGAATTTAAGATTCTTAGGGGAGACTTATACGTTCATAGAGTTAGGGCATTTGGCACCTCCCCACAACTAATAATAAGGAATACAATGCTCCAATTAAAACAAAGACGTGACATTTGGACTAATCAATAAGAGATAACTAGGGAGTAAAGAAATCTAGGTAAACACATTTTCCTATCATAAGAGTTAACACCAATTTACATTTTTTGCACATAGTTTAATTTTAATTTATTTAGTTTTGTTAGCTTGTTAGTAGTTAATACGCCCATTATTCAAACCCTCGAGATTTTAACTTGCTTTCTAAAAAATATAAAAATACAAAAAGACTCATCACTCACCTTTAGACCTATCTTGACATACACTTTAGCCTTCACAATACTATTCCCCTAAAGAACGATCAAAATCCCCCGTGTCCTACCTATACTACACTGTGAGAACGTAGAGGTATCAAATAGCTGATCAAGCTTGTCTTAATATGAAAAGTACCAATGACTAATATAAAGCATATAGTAAAAAAAAGTTGACACAACACAAGCATAAACAATAAGCCACATCACAAACATAAACACAATATAAAGAGAGGGCGATAAATAAAAGAAAGTGCAAACCAGACACGATGATTTATAGTGGTTCGGTCACGGATCTCCTCTCCGCCCTACTCCATTCCCCGAGTACCCAACTCGAGAGTTACTTCACTAAGTCAACAAGCTCCCTTCTCGGTGTAGAAAACCTTACATACGTCGCTTACATTCCGGTACCAAGCTAAATACCGGGTTCTAATTTGAGGTAGAACCAACCTAACGTCGTCTGCACATTTTCTGACACTAAGCTAGATGTCGAGTTCTAGATGACGAATCATATCTTTGACCCTATCCTTCTTGTCACCTATCATAATAGGTATTCAAAGTCGGTATATCTTAAGTAGCCCTCGGTATATCTTTGACCCTATCCTTCTTCCATACTCACAGCGAGTCCATTGTGCTTACGAACGAGTGGAGCGTCTTCAATGCGAGTTGTGTGTGGAGTTTCGCCTAAACAGTTAAGTGAAATAGTGGCGTTTGTTGTTTTCGAGTCCCCCCTGCCTTAGGCTCCTAAAGGTACCTTAGTTCTCCATAGTCGTCTAAAGGCGAAGTGGAGTGAAGGCATTCTCTTGGGAGAAGCCCGCCAGCTTACTATAGTAAGAGAAGAGGGCGCTATTTCACAGTGGTAGGGGGGTTCATCCTTACTTAGCATCACGTGCGACTTTGGTCGAGAGCAGCGCCTCAGACTCACTGGTAGGGAAAAGCCCTAGGCTAGGGATTGACTTAGGCGCAATAGCCTGTTTGAATAGAATTGTAAACCGCCCTATCGCTACACCTGATCTGTTTACTTACTCTTATGCCGCTAACGCGCCCCTTTGTCAAATAGTCAACTTCCGATCGACTTCTGCCGGGTTGGTTACTTGCTTCCAAAGCCCTAAGCAAGAGGTCCCATACTGTCCTGTCCTGAATGAGAACGCGAACTTGAACAATTGGCTTGACTTTAGCTACATGGACAGTTTGACCGACCTAACGGCCAATAAACTACAGCTGGAATCCTGTTATCCTATTTATTCCCATGATGAAGGCTCAATTGTTTGAAAAAGTGGATGCTCATATAGGATCAAAGTGATACTACTACTTATAAGTCGAGTGGCCCTAACAACCTGCTTAACTGATCTTATTGAATAGATGGGCTTTAGCGAACCTACTTCTACTTCTTAGATGGAATTAATTCAATAAGATCAGGACTAGTCTTTCACTTCACAGATCAGATAGAGATCGACTTTTTATCCCATGGCCAGCTCAAGAAAGAGGCAGGCTAGAAGGCATACGATCTGAGACCCTTACCTAAAGCCAGTAGGGTGGAAAGAGGCTCTTAGAGTGCTGCTAGATGAGATAAAGCATATCAGTAAGCGATTGAGGGACAGTGAATGCCTACCCTCAGAATAGTATACCTTCTAGTGATTCGACCTGAAGTTACAGACTTATCTTATCTATAGAAAGAGGTTGGATTCCTTGTCCGACCATCCTATCCTCAAAGACAGCCTTCTGGCTCTTACCCTTCTGCCTTTCGAATATCCCTTCCTACTTCTTCATGCTAGCTCTCCAACTGACTGTCTTACTCCAGCTTTCATTTCAGTTACTGATTCGCCTATCCTCTCCCTTCCGGTCGAGCTAGTTTTTATTCCTCTATCTAGGCCAACATTCATTCTAAGACTTTCACCAGCAAGGGCTGAAAGAGAAGAGCAGGGGGTGGTAGGCTTAGTAGGGCTCGAACCTACAATATCACCGTTATGAGCGGTACGTTTCAACCAATTAAACTATAAGCCCCTACGGATCTCTACATGCAATTCGCTCACTTCGGGAAGAGCGAACGGAAAGAGGAGGCCTTTGCTCTATCTGCTTCTTCCTCTCCCCAGGAATGAACAATTGGAAAAATCAAAAGATTATATATATATTTTTTGTTTATAGATAGATATAGAATTCAATTATATATATTATTTTATTCTATAGAAAAATGAAGTGAAGCAAGATTCTATAGAAAAATGAAGTGAAGCAAGCGGCCCTTTCGCGACTCAAACTGCCGGTACGCTTTCCGGCTTGCAACCGATCAAACGGGCGGAGGCTCTCTATTTGCTTGCAATGCCGGCTCTTCGCCTTTAGTTAGAAGTAGAAGTAGAGGGCGCCGTTTGCCCCACACTTCAGAAAAAGTCAAAAAGTATGGATGAAGTAAGAAAAAGTAAATAAGGAATGAGAAAGAAAAACTTGGTTACGGGAACCAAAGGTTAGGCCAACTACTTTAGTATAGCTACACCTAAAAAAGTGTATTCCTACCCTTTCCCCTTTCTGTCAATGTTGCCAATTCCCAGAAGACTAATGTACCCTCGTGTATACAGTTGTCCAACTACTTTCTTCCTCTGACTTCTTTAGCCACTTCCGGCTTCCCCACTTCTGCATCTGTCGTATTCGGGAGAGCTTGCTTCGTGGCGGAGCATTTAGCAATGCTAGCAGCCTGGTGAGGGCTGGCTGTCTGGGGACATTTTAAGGTAGGGCCTGCTGGGCTTGCTTCTCATGAGATTGGGTAAGGGAATCGGAAATGGGCTCATAAACCGGGTGGGCGGGCTTTTGGGCACACGGAAAAGGGGAAGTGGATGGATGGGTAGTCCGGGAACAACAATGGGAGAGGGCTCGTAGCCCCCCCTCTCTCCCTCTTCCACACGCCTATTTATTCCTCCAGCCCCGGAGAGATGCAGAACTCTTTTTTTCTCTGTCTCGTACGAAGCAATGGGAGGCAAGCTATGACGGCAGGATGTGACCTTGCCTTTCGCCCTGCTACCGCCGTTCTAAGTTCTTCTGACTAAACAAAGTTAAGACTAAAGTTTCGGAACTGAAGTTTGCAACTTTTTTCAGCAAAGCTTAGTCAAAATCCGTCCTTCGGCTACCTTGGATCAAGGGTAGAGATAGGAAGTAAGTCAAAGGTAGATCAACAAAAGTCTTAGTATGGGAAGAGTCAGAGCGAGGGGAGAGCCTTTCTAAACAAAGGTTAGTCTAAGTAAGGAAATGGGCACTCTGCTCACATCGAAGTAACTGATGTCTCCCTTATGGTCGACGTTCTCTCCTCCCATCCTCTCCTCTCCCTACCGGTCGCCGAATAGAACTCTTCTTTGCCGTTCTGGTTGGCTTAGGGCGGTCGAACTCTCCCCTCCTCTCCTTAACAGTCGAGTGATTTCTCATTCTCTCTCCCACTTTCTATGGATAAGCGGGTTCTTCGATCATTCTAATGAAATAGGTTCGTTAAAGCCAATTGATCGAATTCTGTTTTAGATTCCTATTCCACTCCAACCGGTGCAGAACTCTTAACCTTTCTAGGACCCTCTCTACGGTAAGGTGTTGCTCAACTCTTTCCACTTGCTCCCTCGTGTATAGCGGCTGAGTTCTTCGCCTCACGGTTTGGCTACCCATCGGCATTCCCTCTCTGTCTAAAGTGAGAGGGGTTCTCTGCGCGCAGTGTAAGATTCCCCTGGATGGGTCTCGTAGGCAGCAGCATTCATGCTTGCCTTTGCCGTGATTGTCCGTTGTTCCCTTGGTGCGGTGTCATTGACGGTGTAAATCTGTTCGTTCGAGAAAACATGTTGATCTCTTTCCATATCCTATCCCCGGTTGTTGCCCTATCAAGATGTGTCCCTTCCTTTGACCCCTTTTCTGATTTATTAGTGTTGTCCCCCTTGCGTTCCCTCCCTTTGTGAAGAATTCCATTTCCCTTTTTCTCCACTCTTCTTTCTTCCTTTCTTATTCTCCTCCTACCCTTGAACTCTTCTTGAATCGAGGAGTGAAAGCTCAGCTAGGGCTGTTCCTCTCTCCGATGGATGAGCGAAGAATAGCATTCTGATATGATTTCTTAATCAAACCTCAGTGGGGCGTGCCCCAACCAAAATCCAAGCGGGCCCAATGAGAAGAGACCCACCCTCCCACTCTCTCCTATTTATTCAGCGAAAAAAACTACATAACGGGGGCCCTTCCGTTCAGAGGTAACGAATCGACTTTTTTTCAACGGGTGATGGGAGGTGAGTTCGGGTATGGCATGGGTATGGCTTCGGTATGATTCTAACAGGTCCTACTCTGATCTTACTCTCAAGCTATTCTCTTTATAGACAGCGACTCCCTCCCTAGACTGCTATTATCTCTCTACACTGCATTGCTCCTAAGATACCTTATTAGTAACTCAACTCAAATGCCATAACTCCCTTCAGGTTTAAAGGTGCAAAGAAAGAAACTTCTTAACAAAGCCTTGTTTATCTTACTATACTATTTTATATTCGAAATTCAAAGATGGTCACTCTATTCTTTTAGCTATTCACTCACTGCACACTAATAGAATCTAAACACTTTCAAAGTGTGGTGGATTTCTCGTATTAAATGTAGGTTGGTTGTGCTTGGGTCTCCTTCTCTTGTGTGCGTCTTAACTATTTCTTATTGAAAGGACAGGATCAGTATGACCTCTGGCTCAAGGCCCTTAGGCTGAGCCCATTCATTCCATTCGATCGATCTGACCTATTAAGTGATAATAGCAGAGGAGGATTTCTTTTCATTGAAAACACTTGATTCCCATCTGAACTTAAAAACGAAAGATCTCTATGACATAGGCGAGGCCCTCGTTTTTGAGCCTTTGTCTCACATCACCCAAAAAGTCAAGTTCCTTTCCGTCTCTATCGCAGATTAAAGGAGGGAAGCGTCGGTCCCGTTGGTCGTAATCTTGATTTAAGAAGTCATTAAATGCTTCTTCGGGATTGTATGGAACCTGGTTCGCCAAGGGAGGATTCTGTTCCAAGACTCCCTCAAAAAGACGCAAACACTCATGCTGGAGCTCACGGATCTGGAGGTCTTTGTTTTCAAACTCCAGCAACCGGTTATATTCCTTCTGAGAGGGGGCATGCTCCAGCTGGAGTCTTATGTCCGACCAGTACATCCCCTTCGCCTTACCGAGCAGATAAGGGCTATCGTCCTGCTCGAGGCGTAGAATGCGATTTTGCATTGACGATTCAAAACTCTGATTTACGACCACATAATCTTGACGAGATGGTCCCGCTTCATCGCGCGCCATCGAAGAATGAACCGACGTTCCCTCTGTTTCCGTTTCTTCCAACAACACATCGATCTCGAAGGAATCTTCCTTCCAGGAGTGAGAGTGTGATGGTCCGCCGGAACCAGAATGGGAGGGGAAGATTTCACCATTCGACTGAGTCATCATATTTCCTTCGATCACACCTGTAGTGAAGAAGGCTCGAAATGCGAGCCCTGAAAAGAAGGCCAGAGATGAAGAGCAGCCCATTTTGATCAATATGCTAGATAGGCCCTGCGCCCCTATGGAGCCTGCGACTAGTGCCATTGCTGTACAAAAAAAAGTGAGTCCCAAAATATAAAAACAGACAATATATAAAAACAGACCTACGGCGATCAGTAAAAAAATTTTGATGTATACCCCGCAACTAAAGAATTTAGAAAGACTCATTTGATTTTTCATTTTGATTTGATTTTTCATTTTGATTTTTTGTCGCCCGTATTTTTTCTGTCATCCCCGTCATTATAGTCCTCCTAGAATCAATAGCATTTCGTCGGAATACATCCTGTCTTTTCACCTTAGTAGTCCTATGCATAGTCAGTACTATAGCCCCTCACACTTCTCTAACTTCACTTCCAGCTTATTCCGAAATAAAAGCGACTTGCAACTAAGAGCAAGGTGCGTAGCTGGCTTGTTAGGGGAAGAGGTTAGTTTACTTGCTTGTTAGAGAAAGGCTTTAGAAAGCACAGTAACAGCTATGAGATAGCCGCCCTCTACCCCACTCTTTTCAGTCGAGCTATTTCATAGCATCAAACTCTTGCTATTCTCATAGAGAATTGCCCACTTGAATAGAGGTTACAGCCTACTGTAATAGAGGATACATCCCGTATCACCTATCAATTCTCAAATGGCATAAACTCTATCTTGAAAAAAAGCTGGTAGTCTACCTTTCATTGTCTTTTCTAGCTCCTAGTCTAATGAGTGATTTCAACGGAAGGAAGCAAGTCTAACTTCTCTTACGATATTTCGAGAGTTCGCTTGAAAAACAGACTGTATAATCAGTCAGTAGTGCGATTCACTTTCTTGCTAAGGAGATGAGTTGCCTTCTTCAGATTGAAATTCTCTCTGGGAATCATATCCCTAAGCTATACCGACCATAAAGCACAATATTTTATACCTTTCTACTTGTTAACCCTACCCGAAAGAGAGTGAGTGGCGGATTCAGAGAAAAGCTATTCTTCTTAGCAGTTTCACAAGTGAATGGAATGATTCTTCCCCCGAGGGTGACTTCACTACCTGGATCCTCATCTCTTGAACTCGTTCTGGCAGCTAGTTTAATGGCACCGGCATCTCATCTAGTCTAGATCGATTCCCTAAGAGCTTCTTCTCTAGCAGGCGATTTGGCCCATTTTCTCTTTCCTGGTAATAAGGAAAGGCCTTTCCCTATCACGACCGCCTTCCTTTATTCGGAATTCATTCGTCTCAAAAGAAAGAGCTAGCAAACCACACCAATTCCATTCCAATTATCTCTGACAGAGCAGGATAGCTGCCATCAACCCTTTAGAGCGAGGGCCCTCCGAGACCAATGCAGAAGGAATAAGAGCCTTTATGCCTTGAGCCTTGAGCGAAATCATTGACCTTGCGCCTGGTTTGATTAGGACATTGCCGCATTTCATCTCAAAGAGGATCTAACTCTTTCTTTCCGGCTTAGCCGAACTACTTGGCTCGGATCAATTCACTCTTTCTTTATCGCAAGCAAATAGCCAAAGAGCTGATGAAAGAGCACCGTCTTCTCTTATTCCTGAAAACATCTTCAGAGCAGTTATTACAAAAAGACTAGCATCTCTAACAGGAAAAGCAAGCAAAGACCTCCCCTTTGGTTTGGTGGCCTCCTTCCTTGATAAGAGTGAAAGCAGAATCAGAATCAGACTCTTGGACGTGGGATCTTGCCTAAATCAATTTCCATTGAGTGGGGTAAGTCTCAAAAAGCATTTCACCGGCACTCAGCCCTTCTCCCCTTACTCCAAGAGCCGAAACAGCCTCTATTCCTTCAACAGCAGTTAGGCCTTTTTCTAATCCTACAGCCCTTCTCCCAAGAGTTTCAGAAAAGGCTACCGACTTGGCCTACTTTGACTACGCTATTCTTCTCATTTCGAAAGAAGAAGTAGCCCCGCCGACGACAACAGATTCAATAGCTGGGGATCTTGCTAAGAATGAAACTCCTAACCTTAAATCATAAAACCGGGGATTATTTCCAAGAATCCGAAGTTGGAGCGGGGAAAAAAAAATCCCCAGTGGGTAGGGAAGCTGCCCATCCGTTATAGTTGCTTCAGAAAGAGAAATTGGAAGGTTGGGCGATCTCCTATCCTGTCCGGTCGTTGTGGCAAGCGAATCTATTGAGAGATATATTGAGCCGGTAAGCGGGATTGACTTGCCGAATAGTGATATGATGTCACGAAAAACGGCTGCTCATTTCGTATCTTGAAGAAAGTCAAGCAGGAATAGATGGCCTGCCCCTAGCTCTAACTAATATCTCTACTTTGATAGCACAGGAGTGCTTTCATTCCCTGCCACCCGCTTCTATAACTGGCTATTCCTTATCGGCATTTCAAGACAAAATCTTTCATGATCCATCCCGGAATTGGATAGAGAATAGTTGGGATCTTCAACAGGGAGGGAACAGAAGGGGATGACATCAGAAGTAGGATCGTCGAACGGTCTTCTGGCTCCGTGGCTCCTGACCTTGGAAGATGGGATTCCGAGACCAGGACCCTTTTTCATAACTTCCGCTCGTTGCATACCTTGCTCCACTACTGTACGAATAGCATTTCCCGCTGCAGTTTGAGCAGCAAATGGTGTCCCTCTTCTTGTACCCCGGAATCCACAAGTACCGGCGGAGGCCCAATAAACCACCCGACCCCTTACATCTGTAACAGTCACAATGGTATTGTTGAAGCTTGCTTGAACATGAATAAGTCCTTTTGGTATTCTACGTGCACTCTTGCGTGAACCAAGACGTCCATTCTTACGTGAACCAGTTTCTTTTTTTTCTTTCATTCCGGGTAAAACCTCCTTGAAGTATCAACTAATGGGGGAGGAGTGAGATTATACAACCCGCCCTTTCTCTTTTTTTTTTCACAAATAGTCAATTTAGGATCTAATTCGGATATCAGAAGGATTACCATATATAACACAAAATTGATCCGCCGATTCCTTCTAATCTAGCCTCCCGGTCTGTCATTATACCTCGAGAAGTCTAAATAATTACAATCCCCATCCCGCCTAAAATTTGAAGAATTCGTTGATAGTTAGAATAGATTCGTAGACCAGGTCGACTGATCCGTTTTCAATTTTGAAAAGTTCTGTTAGGTTCTTAGTAGCAATCGGCGACCCTTTTTTTCTTTTACTTCACAGAGTTTTTCGTCTCCTTGATAGCTGGAAGTTCTCCAAAAGTATGAAAAGCTGGAGGACTTTGTACCATCCATTCCGGTGTGGTTGGATTCTGTTCAACAGCCCAAGGACTTGGAGCGCATCTTTTGTTGTTTCCACTGCTTGAAGTGATTGCTACGACCACGAAGAAACGACAAATCCCAACTAGAGATATATAAGAGCCAGAACTGCTAAGGGCATTCCATCCAGCGTAAGCATCTGGATAATCTGGAATGCGACGTGGCATACCCGAAAGCCCTAAGAAATGCATGGGAAAGAAGGTCGGATTAACCCCGAAAAAAGTGATCCAAAAATGGATTTGACCTAAAGTTTCAGGATATGTTCGACCAAAGATTTTACCTACCCAATAGTGAAATCCTGCAAATAAAGCAAAAACGGCTCCCATAGAAAGTACATAATGGAAATGTGCAACCACATAATAAGTATCATGTAGAGCAATGTCTAGCCCAGAATTTGCCGGAACTATTCCAGTGAGTCCCCCTATGGTGAACAAAAATATGGACCCTACAGCAAATAACATGGGTGTTTTGTATTGTATCGAACCCCCCCCCCACATGGTAGCGATCCAACTAAAGATTTTGATTCCAGTGGGGACAGCTATGATCATGGTAGCTGCGGTAAAGTAGGCACGGGTATCAACGTCTAAGCCCACAGTAAACATATGATGAGCCCAAACAAGAGATCCAAGAACACCTATACTGATCATGGCATAAACCATGCCTAGATACCCGAAGACCGGTTTTCCCGAAAAAGTAGAAACGATATGACTTATGATACCGGATCCAGGCAGAATGGGAATATACACCTCTGGATGACCGAAGAACCGAAAGAGATGCTGGTATAATATGGGGTCTCCCCCTCCAGCGGGATCAGAAAAGGTTGTATTAAAGTTTCGATCGGTTAATAACATGGTAATTGCCCCTGCCAGTACCGGAAGTGATAATAAAAGTGGGAATGCTGTCACTAGAACGGACCACACAAATAGGGGTGATCTATGCATAGTCATTCCAGGTCCACGCATATTGGAGATAGTTGTTATAAAATTGATAGAACCTAAAATGGATGAAATACCAGATAGATGAGGACTAGAAATTGCTGAATCAACTGCTCCTCCAGAATGGCTGGTAATACCACTTAAGGGCGGATAGACCGTCCACCCAGTGCCACTACCCACTTCTACTAAGGCTGGGCTTAATAGGAGCAAGAGACTTGGTGGCAACAACCAGAATGAAATATTATTTAATCGTGGAAATGCCATGTCAGGCGCACCTATCAGAATCGGAACAGACCAATTACCAGATCCACCTATCATCGCCGGCATAACCATAAAAAATATCATTAAAAAAGCGTGAGCCGTGATTAAAACATTATAAAGTTGATGATTCCCACCAAGAATTTGATCGCCGGGTCGTGCTAATTCCATACGAATCAGTACTGAGAAGCATGTGCCCATCACTCCAGCAATGGCACCAAAGATGAAATATAGAGTCCCTATATCCTTGTGGTTAGTGGAGAACAGCCATCGGACCGGATTTGTCATAAAATTGATATTCTTTCGTTTTCTTCCTTATCAGAGAGGGTTGTTGAGCGGGGCTTCTTTTTGAAAAAGGGGGAGTGAGGATTGGGGAAGGTCCGGAAAGCCCTCACTTTATTGATGGGGCATTTGGATCCTTCCTCTCGACAAAACTGCAAATACCAAAAAGTGAGAATTCACACATGGATTCACAAGAAATCGAGAGTTTGTAGTAATAGTATGTACGTATTACTTTCAACGCCTAGCCAACAAAGATCGTGATACATCGCCGCAAGCAATTGCACGTTGTCCCCCGGCACTAAGGTATGACGTCATAGGCATCCTTCCCGAGCGGCAAGACCACATTATTATCGGTAAACAGCGGCGTTATGACTCTTTCGCTCAGCTGCTCCTTTATGGTATTTGCAACTGACTCATCCACTTTCTCCGTATAGTTGTGGATTGTTAAATTGCGTAGCCGGGTGACTCGCCAGTTGGCTAAGATTTGGAGAGCCACAGGTAAGGCTAATCCGGAAAGTAATTGGATGGTATAATTTAAGATGGTATCGGACATGTCAATGAAATCAAGACTTTTTGAGAAATTCAAATGATAAAAAAGAACTTGTGATATGGCTTTTGCACGATTGTTACTTACGATATTTCTGTCTTCTCAATTTGCTTAGATGAAAATGGTACCACTCCTTCCCCTTACACCCCTGAACTCTGAGCTATCTAGCCGAATCGATCAGACTCAGTCCCATCGAAGTATGGTGGATATTTCGGAGATAAGTAAAGTTCAGTAAGAAATTGGATAGATAGAGAGTACGGGCTGTTCTTTTGTTTTGTTTCGTGTTGTCCTCTTTAACTCGTTGACTCAGTCGGCCTTACTTAGGCCTTAGGTAGAGTCCTGGTAAGGTAGAGAGGGATAGGATCTCTAGTCCGGTAAGCTTGTAGTGGATGAACTTGCAATGGCTCTAGCTGATTGAGATAGGTTGCCTTATTCTGTATGTAGAGTCCCGGTTGCGGGCTCATTCCCATTCACAGGCACCTCAGCCAAAGCAGATATCCTTTCAGAGTGACCTAAACTACCATTCAATTTCACTCTCTTTAATACACTCCCTTTTGATGTTAACGAAGGAAGAAGCAAGTCAAGTGGCATCAAGAGCATCCATCACACAAGTCTTTCCCTCAGTATCAATGAGAACGAGCCCCAACTCCAGAGTCTGTAAACTCATCTCCTTCGTCCTTGCCTTCACTTGACTTCCTCGTGTAGTAACTTTCACTTGCTTCCTCTCACAGTCCATCGCTCTAGTGTCTACTAGAAAGAAGTAGTAGTCTTAATCGGTTGACTAGAAGCCTATCTCACGCCCCTTCCTCCTAGCTCTAGCTATCCAAGTCCCATATTCAGTTGAATCAGATCTAGCAGCGCTCACTACTGAGGCGAAAGAAAGGAGCAAGATACGGCCGCCGGAAATTCTCGCGCAGGAACAAGCGTAGGCCTGTAGCGCGCCCTACAACCAGGAAGAAGTGCTTTTCTTGGCGAAGCGAGGAAGCACAGTTGCGCGCCTCTCCATAGCCCCTCTATACTCTAGAGGCTATTAGTACCAAGCTTCCAGCTTGCTGTGTAATTTCATAAAGAAAGGTGTGTGAACCTCAGCGAGTCCGGGTTTCATTTCAAACTAGCCTCCTGGACTGAACCTACCTTCTTAATAGGTTATAACTATCAAGAAAGTAGGAATGGCAGAGAAAGAGATGCACTTTCTTGAGTTACAGACAAGGAACTCCATTCTGTTGACTCTACCAGATAGAATAGAACCCGTCTTTTTTCATAGTCTAGTCAAAAGAAGAGTTTGATCCTGGCTCAGAAGGAACGCTAGCTATATGCTTAACACACGCAAGTCGAACGTTGTTTTCGGGGAGCTGGGCAGAAGGAAAAGAGGCTCCTAGGGTTTACGAGAATCATATATAAGATCTCGTCTATAGGCAGAGGTGAGCTTTCTCACTATACAATGTCAAAAAAGGACCAACGACGATGAAGGAGGAGTAGGAGCTAGCTTTAATTGAAGTAGGGGCGGAATCGAAGCGAAGAAATTCTGAGTTCATGCCACGACGATCTATATGGAAGGGAAGTTTTTTTTGATGCATTCCTGTTGAGAATGAAGAAGAAGAGAGATCTTCTTTTGAACAGGAAAATTGGGTCACATCTTCTTTTATTTTGCCGGAATTCGTTGATTGCTCCGTACGAATTTACAATGGAAAAACTCCTGTTCGTTGTAAGATCACTGAAGGAGGTCATCAATTTGGAGAGTTTGCTTCTACACGGAAACGAAGATCTTCGAGAACTAATATTGGACCGGGAATAAAAAAGGGAAAAAAGTCAAGTCTAAGCGCATATGGCACGAAAAGGAAATCCGATTTCGGTAAGACTTGATCTGAATCGTAGTTCAGATTCAAGTCGGTTCAGTGAGGGCGACCGCGAAAGTCACCGAAGGGGTCAGTCTTTTCCTTCACCCCATATAAAAAAAAGGCGGGGAAGGGCGTTGCAGATGTCCGGGACGGACACGACTTCTTCTAACGCTAGAAGACCACTGGAAGACACCCGGGACCAGAGCATGTCGTGAAAGAAGCACACTGGGTGGGCGTGCTTCGACCGTGTCTCCGGGGCACAGTTGAATGTAGATATCATGAACGCGAGGTGCAGGATACCAGGCCGAGAAAGCCGGGCAACCACTCCCCTATGTGCCAATCGCTAGTGCAGCCAGGGCCCCGGCGCCCAGCTCCGCTGGAGAGGCCTCGCCTGATATGAGAAGTGCTAATTCGGTTCGGATAGACTTCATTCAAGAACGCCGCCGCCCCTGGAATCAATAAGAAAACAAGTGCTAAGTCTCAGATCAGTGAATAAACCGAAACGAAAGAAGAGACCTTTCTCGCTCGGCGCCTAAAGCGCACTATGCTCCGCTTCAACAAATGAGAGTTTTCGGTGGAACCGGTGAACCACGCGAACTGGTTAGATGCGTGGGGTAGAGGGCTCGTAGTACCTGCTACCGCAACTATGCGGTGGAAGGGAAGGAGCCTAAATCGACCTTTTTTCTTTGAAAAAGAAAAAAAGCAGTACAAGGAGATTAGACTCTCGGATGAGACTAAGTAGCTACCGACCGTTCCGACGCACCCTTGACCTATCTTGATTAAGACCGAAACCTATCTAATCGAAAGTGGGGTCTAGTTTAAGCTGTCAAACAAATGGCCTGGAAAGAATAACCACTAGTAGGGAGATAGATGGAGTCTCGCTCAGTAAAGAGAGTTGTAGATTCGTAGAACAGGAGAAGAGCCTTGACTTTCTATTATATTAGTCCAGCACGCTAGCTGCAATCTTTCTAAAGCAAGAAGGGAAGGGAGAAAGTTGACTTTGAGAAAGAAAGGCCTTCTCTTCTATTTAGATTCTAATCTTAGGAAAGGTGCATTATCGCTTTGATTTCTCGTTAGCTAGGCTTCAATAAGGACGTTTAGGCTTTACTAATAAGATAGAAAAGAAAGGGCTTTTTCATCAGGGTGCGAAGGTTTGGAACCTTATACAAACAAAGAGCGTTTTCTTTCAAATGACAACTGCCTCTTCCTGCTGCGAGGGCCTTGCACGAAACCAACCCGCCCCCCCCCCGCCCGCTCAAGTACCAGTTGCTTCGCGGGTAGGCCCACTTAGGTTAGAGGGGCATTGTCCCTCAGTTCTTAGCAACCCCCGGTGTGTAATCGACATGTTGTTAGCTTTAACGTGTTCGAATAAGAATTTGCAATTACCTCTGCTATCAATTTCTTATTCATTCAGGGCGCTCGGCCGGTGCTCCTTTCTCAAACCAGAACAACTCTGAACGTTAGGGAAGATAAGGGAGGATCCCCTGAGCGAACTGACCAAAGGGACTTGACTTATCTGAACCGAACGATAGCGGCTTAAAGCTAAGAGCAGCGTCGCCGCTTGATCGGCGGGGAGGAGCATCTCAAAGTATGGGGCAAAGGATCAAAGGCTTTTACTTTGTCACCCGGGATCCACCACAGGTTGGGTTTGAGAGCCGTGTGATGGGCGACTATCCAGCACGGTTCGGAGAGCACTTTTAGTCTGCGTTGGTGAATGGAGCCCCCCTATCAAGCAAGAAAGAAGCGGCTCTTCCCACGGCGGAGTCTGCATTGACTCTATTTATTATTATGGTAAATTAGTATATCAAGATGTCAATCTTAGATCTTATTTCGGTTCGATACGTCCACCTACTAGACTCACCTTTGGCTTTCGTCTCGGTAGGTGTATTATTCTACATTTTCCCAAAAGAACATTCATTCATTTCTTTCTTCCCCGTCGACCACGACGACAGAAACGACGCGAAAAATCCAGACCCGGAAAGGCGAAGGGCCAGTGGTGGGCATTTGGTAAAGTCGGGCCGATCGGGTGTCTTCATTCAAGCGATGGTACAGAAGAAGAACGAAACGAAGTGAGAGCCCGGGGGGCAGCGAAAAGAGTCGAGTCGATCAGGCTCGACGACCGGGAGAAGCAAAACGAAATCAGTATTTGGCCGAAAAAGAAGCAACGCTATGGATACCATGACCGATCACCATCGATAAAGAAGAATCTTTCTAAATCACTTCGGGTCAGCGGGGCCTTCAAGCATCCGAAATACGCCGGGCTTGTAAATGACATAGCCCTCCTAAATGACGACTCCTTCAGAAAAACGAAGTTATTCAAATTCTTTTTCTCAAAGAAGTCAAAGAAGTCCCCCTCCGACAGCCCGACGAGTCATCCACTAAAAAGGACCCTCCCTGCGGTGCGCCCTTCCTTGAATTATTCGGTCATGCAATACTTATTGAAGACAAAGAACCAAATGCATTTCGACCCCGTCGTAGTTCTCAATCATTTCGTGGAACCGGGCGTGGTTGAACCATCTACCATGGGGGGAGCTAATGAACAGGGAAGAAGCTTAGATAAGAGAATACGTTTCGCTTTTTTTGTCGAAAGCTCGACCAGCGAGAAAAAGTTTTTGGCCGAAGACAAAAAGTTGACCCACTTCATTCGCTGGTCGAATCATCCTCGCTTCGCGGGAACAACAAAAACCACCATCTCGCTCTTTCCTTTCTTCGGTGCTACCTTTTTCTTTCCAAGGGACGGGGTTGGGGTGTATAATAACCTTTTTTTTTAGTATGCCCGGGAACAACTCCTACGAAAATTCAGGAAAAAATGTTGGAACCTCATGGCTAAGGATAAGGTAATGGAATTGATAGAGAAATTCATAGACCTAGGTGGGATAGGAGAATTGATAAAGGGAATAGAGATGATGATAGAGATCATACTGAGAAACAGAAGAATTCCGTATGGGTACAACTTTTATTTGAACGAAGTGAAAAAAATGCGATCTTTGTTGTCTAATAGAACAAAGACTAATACCTTAATTGAGTCGGTCAAGATCAAATCTGTTTATCAAAGTGCTTCTCCGATTGCTCAAGATATCTCTTTTCAACCGAGGAACAAAACAAGATCATTTCGCTCCATTTTTAGTCAAATAGTGAAGGATATTCAATTAGTAATGAAAAAAGGGGTGGAGGGGATCCGTATATGTTGTTTAGGTCGATCAGAAGGTGCAGAAATAGCTAGAATTGAATGCAAAGAGTATGGAAAAACATCTAGTAATGTATTTAACCAGAAAATAGATTATGCTCCTGCGGAAGTATCTACTCGTTACGGAATCTCAGGTGTCAAAGTGTGGATTTCATATAGTCAAAAATAAAGGGGATGTGATATATCCGAAATGTATGAAATATAGTCAATATCGTAAAGGCAGATGTAGTAGGGGTTGCGGACGGTACACGACTTGGTTTTGGAAGATATGGCACTAAAAGTTGTAGAGCTGGTCGTCTTTCATATCGAGCCAATGAACAGCGCGTCGAGCTATAATTGGGCAATTCCATCGTACTATGAGCAGACAATTCCGAAGAAATGGTAAGATATAGGTAAGAGTTCTCGCAGATCTCCCTATTACCGGGAACCTACAGAAGTCAGAATGGGAAGAGGAAAAGGAAATCCTGTGGGTTGGATTGCTCGTGTGTCCACAGGACAAATCCCATTTGAAATGGATGGTGTGAGTTTGTCAAATGCTCGACAAGCCGCTACATTAGCGGCGCATAAACTATGTGCGTCAACCAAGTTTGTTTAGTGGTCGTAACGTAATTAGTTAGTGGGGAAAAAGCGGGCCGGGATTCAAAAGAATTAGGCGAAGTGTTTGTTCCTGAACGACGGAAGTGGAAAGACACTAAGGGAGAGGGATATACTCCTTTGTTTTTGTAATCGCCAAAATTATACGACGAACCTTCTTGTTCCAGGCGTACTACCCTGATACGTTAAGCTTTAATTATCCAGGCCCGGCTTATAAAGTGATAGTAGTCAGAATAAATAAGAAAGATAAGAGCTAAGATTCAGGAAAGGAAGCTTTATGGGAGAAAGGAGAAAAAGTATGTATTTATCTGTCCATTCCTTCCTCCAACAGATGCGGGTGAATTAGATGCCTTTATCTTATTCTTCGTTCGTCTAAATAGATAATCGATGTCCTTCGCTTCATCTGCAGTTATCGGTGTAATAAAGCAAGGGGAGAGGAGCATATAAGTCAGATTGCTTAATTAATGTATAAGACTTAAGATCAAGCTAGGAGAAGCGCTTTCAGGCTCGTTCGCTTAGAAAATCTCTAATTAGTCTTCTCGGGTGTCGGCACAGTCCAAGAAGTAGTCTTTTACCATTTTATAGCAACAAGAAGTAGCGATTCGCCTTCTTTCAATAGTAGTTCTCTCTCTCCTTCATCTGATCCTATCTCTTGGTTGGCCTGGTCTGGTTCTTTCTTGAATGTGGAATTTAGATCGTATCCAAGTGAAAGGTTATCCCAAGTGGATGCTAAGATAGCAAGCTTATAAGTTGAGTTAGCCCACAGGGATAGAAAGTTGGCTAGTCTCATGACCCAAATGGAGGGGCTGGTCGCTCCATTTTTATTCTCAAGAAAGACAGACTCACCAATAGCCTAACGCACAGTTTCCGGTCCTATTCTTACTGACTTTCTCCTCGCCCGAAGGTCACTTCACTCTTTATAGCAAGGAGCCAAAGAGCTGACCTAAAAGCAGAAGCTGCCTTGATCTTCTACTTATTGAACGCCAAATGAGACTGATTCAAAAACAGCTATCCCACGACCAAGATTCTTCCCCTCCTCGTGCTAATCTAATCACATCTCTCTCTATTTTCGGCTTAGCCTACCGCTCCGTGGGCTTCTATCCCCCTGGTCGTATTCAAAGGATCTCTCAAGATAAAAAATCTCTCTCCCGGTATCACAGCCTATTCTATTCTCTACTCTCTACCAGCTTCTGAAACAAGATCGGATTGATCATGCTTCCTCTCCCGCTGGTCGAGCTTAATTCCATCCAGCCTCTCCTTCGGCTCACTTCACTACCTTTAGAGAAAAGAGTTCCAGCAAAAGACGAAGAAGACTCTCGGATGGCACTTGATTTCCTAACTGTAACGGGATCTGATTCTTTATAATAGTGACCACCTCTTCTTCACATAAAATCATTCGTTCAGAGTCGACAACCTTACCAACCACCCAAAGGCTTATGGTCCAGAGAAAGAGTGAGGGGTTCAGAGCTTCCCCCTAACGAAATCCCAGTGGGAGTAGAAAAGGCCAAAGCGGGTTTCCCCTTAGAATGTTCCCATGTAACAAGAGAAAGATCCCTGTCTATCATAGGGGTATCCGTATACTGTGACCCTACTTCTGAGTTAGAAGGGCCTTCACCCCAAAGAAGAAGCTGACAACTCACCCTGACTGTTGAAGGCTAGAGGAGCATTGCTAACAGGATCCTCTAAACGATCAGAAATCCTCTCAGGCTCAGAGCGGACAGCAAGACTCATATTCAAAACCCTCGCTCTTATGAAGAGACAGGCAGATCGGAAACTCTGTTATCTAGAACATCTTTCCCCTTTCCCTTCTTCTGTACCTTAATCTAATCGCCCTCAGAGGTAGCCTTGCTACCACCCTCAGGTGGATTAAGGGTCACCTGCTTCTTAGACTTAGGACAGGCTGCCAAGGAGTGATCAAAGACCTTACAGGCTGTTAGGTCACTAGATTTACAACACAAGCTTATAAGAAAGAGATAAGGCGATTGAACAAGATCCAAACACACACACACGATAAAGTAAGACCGGTTACGCGTAGAGTATGTGAAGAGAGAATAACTTGAACAACCAACCCTCAAAAGAGGGTTTACAAGAGTATTTATAGGATGGAAGCTAGGGCAACACTCCTAGTTCCCTTCCTTTCCTTTATGGGCTTGGGCCTAAGCTCATGGGCCTTCTACATAAGCTTAAGGCTAATAACAAACATAAAGGCCATAATAAAGCTAACTATTACATATTAATTACAAACACTTGATTATGGTTTAGGAGTGATTCCAACAATCTCCCCCTCAAGTGTTGGTGATGAACGGTGAAGGCGTTGATGTAATAGTAGCTCTGACGTCTTCTGACATTCTTCTTTCTTGTGAGAAGAATTGCCTTGATTCGAACAATCTCCCCAGTGTAGAGAGATAGTTGTCTTTGAATAGTTATGCTTTGACGTCATCTTAAACTTTGTTCTTTGATCATTGTTCTTTGTGGTGAAAGTGATAGTATGTTGTTGTCTGCATCAAGTCTACCTCAGGTCTGCTTCGCTGCTCCAGTGTCTCCACGTCATTCTTCAACATGCTCACACGCTCTTTGACGTTGGAATTCAATATTGATGAAGTTCTTTAAGTCTTTAACTTTGTAGATTCTTTGGTTTGACGAAGAATCATTCTGACTGTTGTGTTGCTTTTGGATAGAACTTCCATTAGTGATGATGTTGGCGTGAGCATGAGAAGAATCAGCACGATCATCCCGCTCCGGAGCTTCCATAAGAAGAAAACATTTCAAACGGTTAGTAATAAGCAGGTTCCGGCACTTACAAGTTTGAACTTCGAGAGTGTTAACAGCATAGTGTGAAAACACAACTCTAATTCTTACAAAGGCCGTTCCTGAACTGGAGTCCCACAAGTGAGATAACACGATGTACCGAAGTACATCTACAGTTCAGATGAGTCGCTGAGGTACACCGTAGCATCACCTCACGACTGTAGATCGTTTGAGACACACTCCGCGTAATCCATGGGGAGTTACCGAAGTGACCTGCTGTCAGGGCTGTTTGATGTTGACCCTGGCAGGAGTTTCCATTCAATCACTGAGGATCATAGTTGTGAACCTCTCATAAATGTTCTCGACAGATTGCTAAGATCTGTGAAGGACTCGATATGAACCACTGATGATCTTATTTGTTGATCGTCAAGTGATAAAATGTCAAGTGTTCCTAAGAGATCTTTTGATGAATCTCGTGGCTCTAGACTCAATAGTGCGTTTTGGTTTTCCTGAGCGGAGACTAGGGAGAGGGTCTCCTTCTTCAATACCAGCGATCTCTAAGAGAAATCCAATAGTTTACGTAAGGTTCCCTGTGAGAATGAAACAAGCTTCTGTTGAGAGAAACTTGAGTGGCTAAGAAGGTTTAGTGCATGCGTCACTGGGTCCATGACAATACCGGTGTAACTAAGTGACAACCAGTAGCATATGAATTGAACCCGGTGTCTGCCCTAAGTTGAATAATCTGGAGGGCTATTTCTTTTCACCCTTTTCTTTGCATTTCTTTTTGATTCTTCAACTCTTTCTTTCTCCGATTCTCATTTTCTCCTTTTTTATAATCGTACCTAAGGACTTCTAAGTACTAACTATTTGTGATGTCCTTGGGTAGATCCCTCCAACTCTGGCGGATCATAGGACGGTTATTCCTAACCTTAGTCACCTTATAACTCCATGACTAACCTATGTTGTCATTAAAACCACTGTTTGTAAAAAATCTCTCAAGGGGTTTGTAGATGAAAAACATGTTTGAACCACTGTGAGAGATAGGATTTTGCATAAATACTCCCCCTCCACATGTGCTAAAGAGTTTTAATGGTTTAAATGCACAGTGAGGAAAGAGAGCGCACATTTTGAATTGATCCACTGGAGATAAACAATCCCCCGCGAGACACGGTTACGTTGCATAGTTAAAGAGTTACATTGTCAGCTTATAGGTGACAACTAGCTCTAATAACTACCTTGAAGGTGTAGACAAACCTCGAAAGGTTGTCATACCCGTCAGAGTTCATGTCTACCAAGAGTGTCTCGAATGGTACTTTCTACTTGGACAAGTCCTTTGAGAGACACGTTTACATTACTAGCGAACTAGCTTGAAATTATTACCCGTCCAGGACAAGTCTTTTCGAGTAACTAATAGTTTAGTTCCGTCAATTCGTTGGTTAAGTCTGAAGTACACAGATTCATTTGCATTTTGCACAACATATTTCTTATCACACAATTTTCTCCCCCTCAAAAATGGCATATAAAAATGTTATTTTTGAACGGTTGAGAATAAATATGACCATTTCGTGTGTTGCGGGAAGATGACCACTATGAACAATTTGTGAACAAAGTTTTGATTCAAATACTCCCCCTCAACTAGTGATATAAACGGTTGAGGTTTTGAAAAAACATACGGGGAAGTACTTGTTCTTTTGAGCAAAACCTTGAAAAATGAAAGGTTTAATAGGTTTTACTCAAAAGTAAGAAGCTTTCGCTCCTTTTATAAGGATTGTGGCACTAAAGCGTACCACAGGGTCCTTTCTTGTAAATTACGGGTTGTACACTGTTATGTGTGCACAAGCCATAGACATATATCATCACACATCCAAAAATTTTAATGAAAGAACCAAATCAAGGAGTACCAGGAAGTGCAGTGATGTTCCCAGGAGTACGAACAGGGCGTTGATAGCCGGTGATGTTGATCATGGGTCGACCACCAACAAAGCTTTCCAACGTTCTTAACTGATCCCTTCTGAACAACCGTTCATCAATCATGGTGATGATCCTTCTCACATTCCTCCGATCCTGAGAATTCCATCGCTTAGGATTCCCAATGTTTTCACGTATATCCTTCAATCGATAAGCTAATCCGTCCCTAACCATCTTCAGAGTATGATCTCCAAATTTGTGAAGCTCATTACACGCCATCAAGCAATTACGATGAAGTTCACTGTGATAAACGACACCAAACGGTTTGCTGATGAGTGTTAATTGTGATAGCTGGTTGATATCGGGAAGATCAAGCTTTGGTGGAGTGAAGTTGACACGTGTCTGATATGATTCAACGGCAAGCTGGAGATCTTCAAAACGTTCTTTTATGACTATGCGTCTGATGAAAATGAGCAGTGACTTGATGAATTCACGTTGTATTTTGGTTGAAAATTGTCTCATGCGACCCTGTACTTTTGCAAGGTACATGTCTTCAATATCGTTGAGAGACAAATTCTCAAAGTCAGCTTCACAGAATGCATAATCCCTTTCATCCTGTCTTTTGACCACAATCTTCTTGAGAAAGGTGTAGTCCCATTTAGATGAAAGACCAACATGTTGGATTGCAACGATGTCTTTAGTACTAAACACTGCATGTTGTGACTTCTGAACCTGACAGCTTCTGTAGTAGATTCGTCGGCTTTCTGGCCAGTGATGAATCCCATACAATGCATCTCGGTCGTATGCTTCCACTGTGTTGGAGAACAAGTGAGAGGCACATTCCTCAATGGCAATGCAGTTTGAGTAGATAGCTGCAGGGAATGGAAGTGTCAAGGATGTAGCATATTTCCTTGAACCATCGCCACCATGGAGAAGAAATTCCAGGTCTTTGTTGAAGAAATATCTGAAGGGAATCCGTGGTTCATCTGGTTGGCCAATGGTCGGTAGAGGTTTGGTCCAATCGGTGTAGTATGGAGGGTTGTCCCTTTTTGTGAAGTCAATTTTTGCTTCCGGGTTGAGCCAATCCATGTTGTTAGACATAGCCCGAGCAATGTTGTCAAGGTGATATTCGACCTCGAGGGCACTTTCAGAGCTGTCTTTTAGAAGTTGAAACGCTTCATTCTTGATTCGCTTCAACTCAGATTTCGTCATTTTCTTCACATGGAACTTTTCTTGCAAAAGTTTTGCATGGTCCAATGTAAAACCGTCTACCAAATTCTGACCTTCTTCAGGGTAGGGAGTGTTATTAACAAGAGTAGAGAACCATTCAAATTCTTCAGTTTTGTCGTCATCTAGCCAAGATACGACGTCAGTCTGAGGCGTCTTCTTCTTCTTCTTTTTCAACGGCCTAGATGATGATACTGGTTTCTGAACTTGTTTGGGAGAGGTGGGTTGTTGTAGGGGCTCAATGACCTCTTCATCGTCACCACCCGTATACTCAAAATAATCACCGGTTTTCTGAGTTAGGGGTGGTAACTCGGAATCGTCCTAAGGTTTACCTGTAGAAGAACGAGGAGGGGACTTTTATTGAGTAGGAGTCCGTTGGAGAGGAGGTGGCATAGAAGATGATTCACCAGACTTCTTTTGATGTTTAGCTTCATCATGCTTATCCTGATCCTTGTCTTCATCGTCTCTAGGACGTTTAGACTTTTCAGCTTCGAATCTACATGCTTCTTGGAGTTGGTATTCCAGCAATGCTTGAAACAGCTTTCCTTCATCAGAGGTAAATGTCCCAGATCGTTGAGACATTTGTGTGACAAGCTTGGCCACCAATTCATTATCCGAGAAAACTATAGGATCAGATGGGTTAATTGTGACGGTTAAAGGTGTTGATCTTATAGTTTGTTTGGCTATCTGCATAAGATTTGGATATAGTTGTCTGGTGAACAGCTCCTTTGTGACTTTAGGAACGATATTCTGAAGGTACTTGTTAGTGTAACCTTCGATCATTTCGTTCAGTTCCTCTTGACGATGACTTTTCATGAATTCCTGAATAAACTTCCTTTCTTCTTTCATCTTTTCATGCTCGTCATACAGATGTTGTACTTGATCAGCATAGAAATTCAACTTCTTTTGGAGAATGTCTTTCTTTCTGATTTGTTGTACAGCTTTCACAATTCTTTGATGAGTCTGAGAAATCCAAGATCGAGGTGGTTTCTTCACAGATTTGGATGTTGATTTGGTTGACTTCTTTGATGGTGGTGGTGAGGAGTGAGATGAAGAATCTGATGAGGAGGAGACATGAGGAGGCTCGGGGTCCTTAGGCGGTTCAGAAGTTTCCTTCTGTGATCGTGTAGGACTTTCCAGAAGCAGCTTGTCATAATCAGCATATTTATCTTTCTCAGACTTCTCAGTTTCAGATTTCTCAAAGTCATATTCGATAGTATCCTCCACAAGCTTTTGTTGTTGTAAAAGAGTGGTGGCACCAGATCCCTTATCGGGTTGATTAACCGCATCAGGACCTGGTGAAGAGTGGGCAGCACCACTTGATCCTCCGGGTCCACCCATTTTATCTTTTGCAAATTCTTCAGCTTTTTGAAGGTGTCTAACGAATTTAAACTTCTTCTTGTAGGATTGATCCAGTTGCTCTTCATCACTTTCTGAGCTTGAGCTTTGATCATACGGCACAAGCGCTGGAGTCTTCCCTTTGCCATGTTCAGCTGGAGGACTAGGAGGTTTTGGTACTGAAGGATTGTCATCCTTTGCAGTTTCAGAGTAGGTAATCTCTTCATCTGTGTCAGTACCTTCAGAGCTTTCGTCCAAAAGCTTTCTTTGCGGTTCGGGCTTGGGGATTGGGATGGGAGTAGCTTCCTTAGATGGAACAATCCTCTTTGAAGGAGGGTTCCTCTTGGGGAACTTCCTTTGACTTTCTATGCTTAATGCACTTCCAGCACTGCCCCTTCTGGTTCTCCGAGTAGGTGTCCCAGAAGCCTTTTCATCAAGATGGCCAAATTTTCCTTCTTTTACGGCTACCCGATACCTTTTGTACGTTTCCAGCTTTTTGATTTCCTTTGTAATAAGGTGATCGAGCAACTCAGCACCCTGTTTCTTCGTAGACGATTCTTTGATTCTGACAGATAGTATGGGCTCAGTCAAGATGTCATGATTATCTGGATCATTGAGTCTCCTGGGGATTTCAGGATGAAGTCCAAGATCTCTCTGGATCAACAGTTTGGTGTATCTGACATAGGGAATTTTGGAGCCAAGCTTCTTATGAAACAACATCATATCTTCCCATAGCAGTGCTTCAATTATAATGTCCTTCTTGTTGATCAACGACCAGAAAATTTGCAGTTCCATGAGCTTGGGATGCTCATAGCCACTGTCACGACCAGAGACTGATTTGGTGATGATCATATAGAGTGTCCTCCATGGTTGAGGAATATTCTTCAGCTCCACGTGAGAGTGCTTAGTAATGATTCCTTTAGATTCATCATAACCAATATCTATCAAGAATTGCAGGACAGTCTCTTCGGTAGGGGTAGCAAAGAAGTCGGTTGGAGTGATGTCTGGAATGATGAGAACAGCTCGTATGTCATCAGGAGTGATAGTGACTTGTTCGTGATTAAGAGTCACATTCACAGCATTTTGACCAGTGATCCTCTGCATAGAATCCCAGAATTGTTGAATGTAGACCTCTGGAACTGTGGCAGAGTGTGAGAGCATGTTTTGGTAGGGATGATTCCTGAGAATATCCACTGCAATGAGACAAGAAGATTCTGAGCATGTGAGGGTGTCAAAGTCAACCCTAAGGTTGTTCTTTCCAAGCTTTCTCGGATAACCCTCTGGAAAGATATCAGCAATTGTAAGAACTTCTGATGCATCCACATTCATTTGTTCAGCCATGTCGTGATCTGAAATAACATTAGCCAAAAGAACCAACATATCGAAAGACATAATGTTAGTCAACAGAAGGTTTTATTGGCTAGTTATTGAATGTACAGTGTCAATGATTGTTACGAGTCCTAAGTCACTTGTTTGTCCAATAGTCTAATGACGTCGTGAAATGTTTCGTGAGTTAGTTAACTTAAAGTTTATGTTATCACTTATTGTTCACAACATATCAAACGATTAAGTTTATTAGTGACATTATTGGATTCGTGATGTTATGATTGGTTTATTTACAAGTTTGAACACGTAACAATTCATAATGAAGGTCAATCAAGGCTTAGGCGTAGTTTTGACAAAGTTAAGCGTAAACAGTAATGACATATGCGTAGACGAAAGCTTACGCGTAGGATCCTAACTTACGCGTAAGAGAAGTTACGCGTAGGAAAGGGGGTCTTATGCGTAGGGCTTACGCGTAGGCGTATAAAGACCTTACGCGTAAGGCTTACTCGTAAGAGTAGACCTTATGCGTAGAGTCACTGTTTACGCATATCCTTCACAGGATACGCGTAGTCCCATTGTAGAACCTTATGCGTAGTAGTTACGCGTAGGATTTCTCTTACGCATAACTTATTACGCGTAAGGTAATCCTTAAGCGTAGAGTTGCAAATGACCTTGATTCTGAATATTAAGCGTAGCAAAGCCTGAAATAAATTCATCAAATCATCAAAATTAACACAAACATTCATTATATCAACAAAACATGGCATGAATCATTCGTTAATAGTTACGCGTAGAAAGTCATACGCGTAGTTCAAAACCCTAAGGGTTAAGATTTACGCGTATCATTTCTAGCCATGGGATATGCATCAAACAAATTCTGGTAGGTCTAGAGTGTTGTTAGAGTCTTTAGGCCAAGTATTAACATCTAATTCGCTGTGAATCGAAATTACCCAAAAGTATGAACTTTAAACCCTAACTTCAAATTGTCAAACAATTAGTGTTTCTGGGTGGTTAACAACCATGGAAATCATCAATTCAACCTCATATGACCATAACCCAACAATCTTTTAGACCAAAATACTTCACATTTTGAAAAAAACCCAAATCGACTCATAAACCCTAATTTTCAAAAATCATTAATACGTGTTTCTGGGTGGTTTTTGATGGTTAAAATGGTATCCTTGATGTATAAGAAACGTTTTGACACTATCCATATAACCAAAAAACACACACACAATGATTATGTGTTCATACGCTTATGCGTAGAACACATAATCACGCGTAACACACTTTTTAGCCGTTGGATTTGCATGAGATCAAAAACCTTAGCTTAAAAACATGTTAAGATCATTAAAACACTTACAAAATGATGATCAAAACAACGGATTTCTTGGTTCAATCTTAGGCGTAGGATGAATATGGTTGTGTGTATTAAATGTGAAGTAAAAAGTAGGTGGGAGGTGCTTTTATTAAAAGTAACTTTAACATTTTGATAGTTTTATTCCCTCCACCTTTTCCTTTTTCAAACAAAGCCATTTAACTTCCATTTTGGTTACCAAACAAAGTTTTTAGGAAAGAAACTTGATGACACTCCCCCTCGACTTAAGAAAACTGATGAAAAGTTATTAATTTTAGTCCGAGGAGTGTCATTGTACCAGAAACTTCACCACCATTGTTAAAAGAAACAACCGGGATAAGATAACATGCAAGTACACAGATGTTTTGAAACAGTTAAGTGATAATTTTCTCCCCCTCAACACTTGATCGGAAAAATACTGAATTTTTGAAAGATTATAGTGTTGATGGAAGAAATGTACTTGCCATGTTGAGAGAAAAGTAGATTAGAAGAATATTTTTGTTTTTATCAGGTTTTATATTTTTGTATTTTGTTTTTGAAAAATTTATTTACAAAAGATGTTTTGGTGTTTGACAGGTTTTTAAGACTGTTTTAAGAGGTCATCCAATTCCTTTTGAGTCAAACACCTCATACCAATCCGGTGGATCAGCTCATTAAACCTAGCAGGAGGCAAGGCTTTGGTGAGAAGATCTGCTAATTGGTATTCAGTACCCACAAAATATAATTCAACGGTACCCTGTTCCACGTGGTCTTTGATGAAATGATATCGAAGATCGATGTGCTTTGATTTCGAGTGCTGAACTGAGTTGCACGAGATCGCAATGGCACTCCGATTGTCGCAGTACATCGGGATTCTGTCAAATACATAACCATAGTCTTTGAGTTGTGTTCTCATCCAGATGACTTGAGCACAACACGCGGACATGGCTACATATTATGCTTCGGTTGATGACAGCGATGTACAATCCTGCTTCTTTGATTGCCAAGACACCAGTTTATCACCAAGAAATTGTAGAGCTCCTGAAGTACTTTTCCTTGAGTCTAAGCATCCTGCGTGGTCAGCGTCTGAAAAAGCGATTAGTTCAAAACCAGAATCCTTCGGATACCAGATCCCCAAGTTAATGGTTCCCTTGATGTATCGGAGGATTCTTTTAGCCTCAGAGAGGTGGGTTTCAGTTGGTCGCGACTGATAACGGGAGCATAGATAAACGGCAAAGACAATATCAGGTCTGCTAGCTGTTAGATACATGAGAGACCCAATAATACTTTGGTATTTGGTAGGGTCCACTAATTTCCCATGTAAATCAGCGTCTAGCTTCTTGGTATGAGTCATTGGTGTGGCATAAGTATCACAGGTTTTCATTCCAAATTTGTTTAACAATTCAAGGGCATATTTGGACTGACTCAAGAAAATACCACGAGGTGATTGATGAACTTGCAGTCCTAGAAAGAACGTGAGTTCACCCATCATGGACATTTCAAAATTTTTCTTCATTAGTTTTGCAAAAGCGGTTGAAAACTTTTTATGTGTAGACCCAAAAATGATGTCATCCACGTAAATTTGAACAATTAAGATATGTGCCCCGTGATATTGTATAAAAAGAGTTGGGTCAACCGAGCCTTTGGTAAATTTATTAGCAATCAGGAAAGATGATAGCTTATCGTACCATGCCCGAGGGGCTTGTTTGAGACCATAAAGAGCTTTGTTCAGTTTGTAGACATGGTTCGGGCACTCTGGATCAACGAATCCTTCGGGTTGGCTGACATAAACCGTTTCTTTCAGTTGTCCGTTGAGAAACGCAGTTTTTACATCCATTTGAAAGACCGTCATATTCATATGAGCCGCGAACGCGAGAAATATCCGAACAGCCTCAAGACGAGCAACCGGAGCAAATGATTCTTCAAAGTCTATTCCCTCTTCCTGACGATAACCCTTAGCAACTAGACGTGATTTGTTTCGGATGACGTTCGCTTCAGCATCCAATTTGTTTTTCCAAATCCATTTTAGACCAATGACGTAGACCCCTGTTGGTCTTTCAACCAGTTCCCATACTTCAAGACGTTTGAATTGGTTGAGTTCTTCCTGCATGGATTCAATCCAGTTGTCTTTTGTCATTGCGTCTTTAATGTTTTTAGGCTCAGATTGGCAGACAGTGAGTGCATAAATGCAATGTTCACCGTCTGTGTGAAGACGTTGTCTCGTAACGACTTGTTGATTTAGGTTGCCAATAATATTAGCCAGAGGATGGTCTTTTGTCCATCTATGTGTAGAGGGTTGATGTTGATATACATTGTGCAGATTCTGAGGATTCAAATGGTTTGTTGAAGATTCTGCGACATCTGGTGCAGCAGTCTCATTAGCAAACGGGTTGAAGAACGCATTTGGATCAAAATCTGCAGGTGGGGGTACTTCATTCAGAATATCATCAGCCGGTTCATCATTGTTGGAAGCGGTGTGTTCAACTGTTGTGTTGGAGTCAACTGGTGTAGATGCATCTTCAACAGTAGTTGTTGTAGCAGGTGTATCAGGTATAGGAATATTATCAGGTTGTGCAGCGGAAACATCAGATACACCTGGAGCACGTTCATCAATATCGTCACTGAACAGAGGAGCAAATAACCTTTCCATTTGTTGACGAGTTAGCTGGGGGCTTTGTTCAACTGATGATGGGGGTTGAGGGAAGTTTAAACAGTTGTGACCGGGTTCTAAGCTGTTGTACTCAGAAGCCATTTCCGTAAGTTCATCAAAATGAGTATGAATCATTTCCATTACCTCTTTAGTTCGACGATTCCAGATTCGGAAACCTTTAGAGTTATCACAGTATCCAATAAATACTCCAATATCAGCTTTGGATCCAAATACATGAAAGTGTTTGAGATTCGGTTTATGGTTGTGGACAAGCTCGAAAGGTGTTTTGTTGTGGCGTTTGGTGATCATAGAACGGTTTTGAGTAAAGCATGCAGTAGATACAGCTTCTGCCCATAAGTAATCTGGAAGTTTAGCATTGATTAACATTGTTCTTGCAGCTTCCACTAACGTTCGGTTTCGTATTTTAACAACACCGTTTTGTTCAGGTGTACGTGCAATAGATGTTTGATGCTGAATTCCCACTTTCTCATAGAATTCACGAAGGGTTTTGTTAACAAATTCAGTTCCTTTGTCTGTTCGAATTAGTCTGACGGTGTTACGGAGCTGAACCTGTATTTTTGTGAGAAATGTGATGATCATTTGTGGAGCTTGGTCTTTGCTTCGAAGAAAATAGACCTAAGTCCATCGAGAGTAGTCATCAACAATTACTAAGATGTAGCGTTTGCCATTGATCGTTTGCACGCGCATCGGGCCACACAAATCCATGTGAAGAAGATGAAGCACATGCTGAGAGCTGTGTTCCACCTTTGAAGGAAAATAGGCACGAGTGCTTTTTCCTTGTTCACAGGCTGAGCAAAGATGATCTTTTGAATACCGGAATCGTGGGAGACCTTCAACTAGTTTGTGTCGAGCAAGGTTGGTGATGGTTTGAAAGTTTAGATGTGAGAGACGACGGTGCCATATGCCTTTGAAAGTAAGCATATGGGAGATGAAGCAACCATGTCTTGCATAGAGATAGTGTAGAGACTAGAATTACGCAAGCCAGACATTAGGTCATTTCCTTGTAGATCACGAATGAAACAAGTTTTCTCCCTGAAAGCAACCTCCAAATCTCCATCACAAAACTGACCTACTGAAAACAGATTATGACCGAGGCCTTCCACATAGTAAACCCTGCTGATTTCGATGTTCCCATTGACATAATCTCCGTAGCCCATGATAGCTGCGAAGTGATCATTCCCGAACCTGACAGTGCCAATGAACTTTGCAATAAAGTTTGATAACAGTTTAAGGTTGCCTGTCATGTGTCGAGAACATCCGCTATCAACAATCCAGAGAATGATCTGTATCACCTGCATTACACACAGACGACACAGATGGAATAGAAGTAGATGTGGAACCCGAAATGTTAGAGGGTTCTGAAGCAGGTATATGAGACATGCACACATTAATGACTTTAGGCATCCATTTAAATCCTAGTGTGTTATATATCCATTTCTGCCATCTATGACTACTCTTTGCTTTAGTCTTAGTGAATGCACTAGGTGGTACTACATTCTTAGGAGGTGAAACTGGAGCTACAGTGACAGCAATGTTTTCCTTAGAATCTAAAGAAGGCGGTCTACCAAGCACAGACTGAGAATGATTAGTGGGCCTAGAGGTATTCCGATTCATAGGATTCCGTAAACGAGAGATTATAGCTTTAGCAACACATTTGTCATGACAATCAGAATTCATACTTTTACGACAAATAACACAAGGTGCATCAGACTGAATATCAAAAGTGCTTAAAGGTTTAGCATTCGTTACATCACTATTTCTATTACATTTGCCAGACGCAACATCTATAGTGGAAGCAACGTGCGTCTTATTCATAGTCCTAGGGTGTTCTTCTACTTTAGCATTCCTTATTGATCTTTTCTTAGGTCGCAACTTCCTATTCTTCGATTGAGTGCTCCTAGGCTGTGAAGTGCGGACGTTTGGAAAAGACGCAACTATTCCTGTTTCAGTAGAAGGAAGCACGTTAGCAACTTGTGATTTGGCAGTAGGGATTCTAGGTGCATGATTACTAAGTGTGACAGGTGCTAATCTCTTAATGATGGTTGGCGGAAGTTGTTCATACTTTCCTAACATTTCTCTTAACTTAGAGATAGTGTGAATCAAATCTTGATTTTCAGACCGAATATTACCAGCAAAATTCATGACTTCTCTAGTGTGAGCAAGATAGTGATCAAGTTCATTTGATGCTTCATGTCGAGTCTTATTGAGTAAATCAAATATGACACCATATTCCTGTTTAACTGTTACAAGTTCTTGTTCATATTTAGAGATTTGACTTTTCAAATACACGTTTTGATCATCTAGTTGCTCAATTTTAGGTTCAGAAGATTTTGCACTCAACTGAGCGATTTTCTTTTGAAAACTAAGTTGATGATTGTGAATATCTTTTTCACACCAATGAAGACGACGTTTTGCGTTGTAAAGTTCGTTAAGTAATCGTTTATTTGCAGCTTTTAAAGACTCGATCTGAAGCACATTATCAGTATTCTCAACAGTTACCACAGAGTCAACAGTATCAGCAGAGATATAATCAGATGCATGTGGCAATGAATAGAATAACACAACATTATGGATATCAGCACAGATAACATCTTCCAAGAGTCGATCAACATCTTTTCTCAGCATTTTCTTTTTGCGTTTAGTATTAGAAATAGATGTTTCAGTTTTCTCAAAAACGACCTTCATCACTCCAAGTTCCTTATGAAAATCCTTTTCCCAAGCTAATGCACAACTTTTCAAATTTTTAACATTTGGTAAAAGATTTTTCTGAAAAATGTCTCTTTGTTCTCGCGCTAAAGGCGATTGAAAGTGTTGAACTTTGATTTCAGAATGATGTTCTATCTCCTGTTCTAAAGTTTTGAGGTCAGCCATGAAAATATCAAAATATCTAAGAATTTTGCGATTTTCAGGTTTTGAGTTTACTTCACTGATTGAAGGTAAAGGACCATAAATTTATGCATAGTCTGGTTGGGGATTAACATTAGAAGACTCGGGTGTTTTGATGATAACCCTTGGTGTGTTAGAAGAATCCGTTGTTGTGACGAAAGTGACTGGTTTTGAATAATTAAAAGGTTTGTTGTAAACAACCGTTTTTAATTTTGATCGACTTTCGTCTTCTGCATCTAATTCCTCTTGACGATGATATTCAACAACACTCATAACAGTATCATTAATTTTATATTCTGCAGGAAACTTCAGGATTTGGTTTGAATGTTTTGAGTGAAAGCTTTGGTTTGTAATCAGCTAGATTTGGTCCATATCCTTTTGGATTGGGTTTTAAAGTAAACTTTTCAATAGCTGTTACTGATTCACCATGTTTGTAAACAACAGTTTTAAACTCTTTAATTTTGTTTTGCAAGCCAATAATTTCTACAAGAAGGTCATCTACCCGATTCGTTGAATGCTTTTTGTATGCTGAGAACTGTTTTTGACAATTTAACAACTCAGCCTTAGCTTTTTGATTTTCCAAGGTGAGAGCGTTAATTTGCTTTTTATGTTCATGTTTCAGTTGTTCTATTTCAGACAACAAAGCATTCTTCGAAGTGGCTAGATCACGCATCTGTCTCTCTAAATATTTTTCGTTTTGATGAGATTTAGCAAAAGCGGCTTCAAAACCTTTTTAACGGTTTTCTTGAGTTTTGAAAAAGTTGAGTTGCATTTGTAAGCATTCAAAATCCTTGGTTAACAGTGCATTTTTGCTTTTTAAGTCCTTATTTAATGCATAACATTTCTCCATTTTGATTTGATGGTCTTGAATTAACCGAGCAAAATATGGAGGAGGCAACAGTTCGGCTTGTTCAACGTAAGTCACAACATGATCATTATTTAGATCCTCAAGTACAACCACGGAGTCAATTTGATTATCAAGGGAAACCATAAGGTCATCTTGATCGTCAAATGTAACTACAGGGTTTATTTGAAAATCGTCAGAATGAGATGTATATGACTCATTTTGAACAGTCTGAGCCGTGCCGGATTCAGATATTGGCGGAGATATTAGTTCAGATATGATGATGGTTTGTTCGGGCACCTGAGACAAGCCATCAGTGTCATACACTGGGCCTGTGTCACTCATGTGTAACTCATGCATATTAGCCATCAACATAACAGCGGCATTGGCCTGCAAGTCCTCCATATCATCATCTGAGTCTGCATCTGCCATAAAGCTCTGTTCTTTGTTTGTGAGAGATCCACCAGCTTCATCCTTAAGAGCCAACAGAAGAGCCTCTTTGAAATAAGCACTGGCCCTAGTCCTTGGCTTTGGGCATGCATTAGCCAGGTGTCCCTTCTCATTGCAGTTGTAGCATCGAAGACCATTCAAACCATTCTGAGCATTTCCCTGTTCCACCACTTGAGCTCTGTTGTTATTCCTACCCATAGCATTAAACCCTTGACCACCTCCCATTTGACGACCATAACCATGATTCTGAACTTCAACTCGTCCATTGTTCACAACAGCCTGATTTCGTGTATTGGATGAGGAATGAATACGATTGTTGGATTTGTTTGTATAACGGCTAAAAGCATTAGCAATCATAACAAACCCCTGTTGCAATGCTTCGAACGGATCTGATTCCTCATTAGTTTGACTATGAAGTGCTTGATCATTGTTGTTGTTGTAAGGAACCAATTGATTTTGTTGAGATTGCTGTGATAGATCGTTTGGTGTGACTGAGGCAGTTGGTTGAGTTGCTTGTTGAGGAGGATAACTTTGTTGAGCATATAAGGCAAGTTGTTGATTTTCCGGATGTGTAGGTGGAGCAATTTGAGCACGGAGAATCCTTTCCCGATCAACTTCCTTTTCATGAGGCTTCAAGTAATCGTACAACAATCCATATGTAGAATGATGCATATTCTTCGCTTGACGGAGAAAAATGACATACTTCTCCCATTCAGGACCAAGACTACTCAGGAACTTAGTATTCACTGCAATTCTCGGCATGATGATGTTGTGTTTATCCAAATCATTGATGATGTCTGAAAATCGATGATGATAAGACTCTAGTGTCTCTCCAGATTCAATCATGAAGTGTTCATAAGCCAAGTAAATTTTGGATTCCAAATCCTCCTGATTGAGTATTGATCCTTCCATAAGAAGATGAATATGGTCCCACATTTCCTTTGCAGTCTTTTGAGCATCAACACTTCGAAGAATTGGGTTAGGTAATCCTAAAAGGATATATTGCAGTGCAAGCTCATCAACTTCATAGTGTAGAAGTTCTGTAGCATTTAGATCTGCAACAGTAGCAATGTTGGTTTGTTCATCTCTTGGTGGAACAGCATTAGGATCTCCGGGTACAATGACAGTAGGCATCTCAAATGGACCTTCCAAGATAACCTTCTTTAAGAACTTTCCATGTGGCTTCTTCAGATCACAAAACCTAAAGAACCTTATCAGCCATTGATAGTAGTTTCCTGGAGTGAGCATTGGAGGTCTATCAAGTGATCCAGCTTCATGAATTGATTGTTCGCTGCTTAAAGCTTCACACATCTTTGCAAACCAAGTGGGTTCCTTCATAGTGTTCCTGGATGGATGTTGATTGAATTCATTTGTGTAGGGTTGAACTTGAAGACTTGGCGGTGTTTGAACCATTTGTGGTGGGGGAATTGCACCAAGTTGTGGAGTATGTTGTTGATTAAATTGTTGTTGATAAATTTCTTGTTGTTGATTCCATTGTTGATGTTGTGGACTTAATTGTTGTTTTTGTTGAGGATAAGTGTAAGGGAAATAGTTAGAGTATGGTGGTTAAGACATGTTGAAAACTTGTGTTGGTAAAAATGGATCTTTGTAGTCGAATGAACCTTTGTTGATGAAGTGTCCTTAGGCGTAGAAAAGACAAGAACCAAGTAGCACTTGTGCGTAAAAACACCAAAGTTACGCGTAACAAAGAGAAGTTACGCGTAGGATTTAGCTTACGCGTAAGTAGGAAAAAGCACTAAAGTTAGGCGTAGAAAGTTAGGCGTAGGATTTTCTTAAGCGTAAGACTAGGCTTAGGCGTAGGAAAAATCTTAGGCGTAGGATTTCTACGCGTAAGCTTATGCTTATGCGTAATTTTAGGGTTTTTGCCCAAATGATCTTTTACACTATCACAGTGCAAAAGATATCCAAAGTCGACGTATTTTCAGACTTATCCAAGTAAGAAAACACGGAATAAACCACGAAAATGAAGATCAAACCAAGGAAACACTTACGCGTAGTTTTAGGGTTTTACTACGCGTAGAAATGCACGAAATTTTGATTCTGTCCAAAAGTGTTTCTAAACCAGTTTTTGTGTGATAAAATAGCTTCAATAACACCAAAATACACAAAAGTGTGAAACTTGAGGAACTAAAACCTCTAAAACAGTTACGAGTAGGATAGAACCCTCGTTTAAAAACTCGATCAAAAACAACTATCCACGCATAAAGTTTGAAACTTTTTGCCAAAAACAAGTATTTTAACACCTTAAAACGTTGAAAGTACAAGAATCTTGGATTAAAAAGTGTAAAAAACAAGTTTTTAAGCGAACCAAAGTATCAAACGTGCGTTTTAGGCGTAGGACCGAAACCCACTTCAAAAAAAAACACGATTCACCCAACTAGTAGGCGATTGATACCACTGTTAGGTCACTAGATTTACAACACAAGCTTATAAGAAAGAGATAAGGCGATTGAACAAGATCCAAACACACACACACGATAAAGTAAGACCGGTTACGCGTAGAGTATGTGAAGAGAGAATAACTTGAACAACCAACCCTCAAAAGAGGGTTTACAAGAGTATTTATAGGAGGGAAGCTAGGGCAACACTCCTAGTTCCCTTCCTTTCCTTTATGGGCTTGGGCCTAAGCTCATGGGCCTTCTACATAAGCTTAAGGCTAATAACAAACATAAAGGCCATAATAAAGCTAACTATTACATATTAATTACAAACACTTGATTATGGTTTAGGAGTGATTCCAACACAGGCATTTCTTTATAGTTCTATACGTGGGAGACCTTCCAGCAAGGGAGTCACATTCATGGACGAGGGACTGAAAGGAAGAGAAAGCTATAATACAGAATAGATTCCCACTAGCAGCTAATCCAATAGGCACAATACCCGATCGTAGAACAGATTTGCTTGCTTGGTTGGCTTCTCCGAAAAAAAAACGGAACTTCCATAACTTAACCTGAAAGCGCTGCTATGACTGCTGCACAGGTTTTCTCCATAGCTGTGAATTTCTTTTATGCATTATTATCATTGAACAACTTAGCTAAATTAGTCCAAAGCTCTCTTCTTCTTATCATCATCATGTTGTACAAGCACGGCTCCAACAGAATCCTAAGTTGTAGACACATAGAGGAGGACGGCCTACGCTATTAGAGGAGAGTTACTGTAAAGACACAACTTCCACCCTGTTGGCTGTAGTTTTAGCTTGTATATGTGAAGAAGAAAAAAACGAGATTTTTTTTTCATAGAATAACTCTTTCTATTGGGAAATAGAGAGGTGGATCACTAGCCGAATCTTCTACTACGGTATCAGTTGGTTAGCGGAACCTTTTTATTGATTATCGAATATGTTCATCCACGAGCTACTCTAAATTCGATCAAAGGAGTTACGGAAAGCATTTAGACAGATGAAAGTATTTCAACTACTGAAAGGGGAATGGCTACTTCAGATGAAAATCATTATTCTGCTTTACGGATCTATTCAATTTTAATTCAAGTTTCATGACTTTCTCGAGATTGAATTCCAATCTCAGGGATTCGCTACTAATGCTCCTCCTATCCTACTTCTTGCCAATTTCTTAAGCTTTCTTCTTAATAAATTATGAGTTGAGAGTTGACTCAGCAAGACTTGCACCCGACTTTAGAAAAAGTGGTGTCCTAAGTTTTTAAGCTACAGAAGTAGTCTTCTCGGTGACTAAAGACTCAAAAAATGGGAAGATGAGGCCATGGGCAAGCGCATCCTTCAGTTAATGCTTCGCTTTGAAATCGCCTCCCTTCTTCCCTGATAGATAGAGCTAGTACAGAGATTAGGCTCTCCTACCTACATAGAAAGCAACCTTACCTTAGATTATATCCCAGCCTGGTAAGTAAGAAATGGATTACCATACCACCCTACTAGAAGAAAGAAAAGAATATCCAAGCATCCAGCCCATCTGAATCTTGGGTCCGGGCCATCTCTATTTCATGGGCCGAAGGCTAAGGCTTATTATATAATAGTAAGTAAACTGGTTAGCTTTAGGACTAGACAACCCCGCCGGGAGCCAAGAGAAGTAAGCTAAGGCTGCACATGTTAGATCTGATTCCAATTTGACGAATTACCCTCTTATGTCAAATCTGAAAAGAACCTATTCCTATTCGTCGTAAACAAAAGGCATATTAAACAAAGGTCTTATGGAGTCTTGTCCTAAAGTCCCACACATGCCTGCTCTTCGTATATAGAGACACGATTCTTGGCATCCTGCCTTTAAAGAGGCGCTTCGATAGACGATCAGTTATCAGTATAGTTCGACACCTTGTTCTCAACTGAACTAGTAGACAGACGCCTTTGGGCATTTCTCAAAAGAGTTAGATCCGCCTAATCAATGTAGTAGTTCAGCTATTCCTTTGACAGACAGTGAAAGTTTCAGGCAAAGGCAGAGGATCCGATCCTGTAGTCAACTACCTGGACTATTCAAAATAGAATAGACTGGATTAGCGAGATCCGTTTTCATCCGAACCCCATCTTGTTAAGCCTAAGAGGCACGAGCTATATCTTACATACTCTATTGTCCGATCATAGCCGTCTGAGAGTCCTGCCCGAGCAGGAGGAGCATCCAATCCATACCTAGGTAGAGGAAGCTGATCTGCCGTATACACTTCCGACTGACACAATCGACAGCTTGAGGAATAAATGTACTTTAATACTTTCCGAGTTTTTCAAGAATAATAATCGTGAACATGAGACCTTCGTCGACATCATACAAGAACTGACCTTAAAAAACAAGATAAGCGAAGGTGATTCAATTTCGCGTGAGGACTTTATTCACATTTTATGGACTTATTACGGCTTACAAAATTTGGAGATAGTGGGGATAGATGGGCTAGGAAATATGAAGAGCTAACGGGATGCTTACCGACTGAACGAACTTCGGCAAAAGGAAATGAAACGGGCGGTCGAAATGACGTGAGAGAAAGAACCTCTTAGTGGAGTCCAGTCCTTGGGCGGCTCTCGGTTCATGGCATGTTAAAACGACTCTATCGGCTTATAGTCATTCCTGGCACTCGGCGCATGTCTTTGATCAACACCGGTTCCGTCACTCGTATCTGGTTGAACTAGTACTTCCTTTCTGCCATTCCTAGGGACCACCCACTCCCGTTCCTTGGTTTAGGGACCACCCACTCCCGTTCCTTGGTTGTTGGTGTATTAGCTCTTTGGTTTGGTTCCCGGTCAAAGCCGTGAAAGCAAGATAGGGTGAACACATATGTATCATAATATGGGTATGAGTATAGTATATGTACAAACAGGTAAGTGAACTACTCCTTCGACTGGTCTGCCCGCCATTTGCTTTGAGGGCCTACATCGACTAGGCCTCCCGCTGGCTGAGGGAAGCGATCTGTCTTAAACAAGAAGATTTTCCGGGTGAACAATGAGATGGCATGTGAATGAGTGATATGGGGAGAAGGAATCAATTCTTGTACGTATGATATGGGGTCGGTACGATACTCATATGGTGAACAGTCAAAGCGAGGGATGGGGTCTAGTTAAATACGATATGGGGAGATATGGGATACAGCTAATGTCGATAAGGAAGGGAGGGAAGTAGCTCTTGCCTTCAACTCAGAGCAGAACGTTCCTTCCGCAACGCAAGGCCTCTTTCTTTCGTAGCAGCCAAGGATGAGTTCGATCCATTAGGTTCTTCGATTTGTTCAGAAAAGAAACGAGAGACAAGAAAACATCTTTGATTACGATTAAAAGGAACAATCTCAAATAGACCAAGATCCAATTTCGGGTCATTTCTTGGTGAACATGATCTGCCATAATCTCTTCGACCCCTTCATTTATGTGCCAGAATAAAGAGAGATTTGGTAGGAAAGTGGAAGAGACTTTTTTGTATATGATAATAAAAGGGAGTGGGAAAGCTGCAGTAATTCTTTGGAAAAGCCCGCTTCTCTTTGTCTTCGAGCTTTCATTCTTCAATCCACTGATTCGTTCCTTCATATACCTCCCCACCAATAGATAGAGACAAATGGGAATAACCGAACCACGTCTACAAAATGCCAGTACCATGCAGCTGCTTCAAAGCCAACGTGATGCTCCTTGGTCAGATGACCAAGATATTGGCGAATACCACATATGATCGAGAAAATAGTACCTATAATCACATGAAAACCATGAAAGCCAGTTGCTAAGAAAAAGGTAGAACCATAAATACTATCCGAAATTGTGGAGGGCGCTTGATAATATTCCATTCCTTGAAAGGCGGTGAATACTAGAGCCAGTGAAACGGTAGCTACTAAAGCGTAAACTGCTCGTTTTTCCTTCCCCGCGAGTATAGCATGATGAGCCCAAGTTACGGCAGCTCCGGATGAAAGGGGAATAAGAGTATTAAGAAAAGGGATTTCCCAAGGATCTAAAACCGCAATCCCTTTTGGGGGCCAAATACCTCTGATCTCTACCGTAGGTGCCAAAGAAGAATGAGAAGAAGCCCGAAAAAAATCAAAAAGGAACATAACCTCCGAAACGATAAACAGAATAAACCCATATCGAGGTCCTAATTATACGACTTTGGTATGATGTCCTTCCAACGTGGATTCACGTAGAACATCGCGCCACCATACGAACATGGTATATAGGATAAATATTAGGCCCAAACTGAGAAGTGTTGCACCCCCTTGAAATGAGTGCATGTACATCACACCTCCTACGGTGGTTGCCAAAGCTCCGAGTGAACCCGAAATAGGCCATGGACTTGGATCTACCAAATGATAAAAGTGCCTCTGAGATTCAATCATAAACAACTTTGCCTCGGTTGCATGTAAACCCCCCCTTCACCCCCGCCCCCTAAAGTGGTAAAGAAGGCTCTTTGGGGTCTCTCTTTCTATCTGACAGGACAAACAAATAGGAAGGGATGGTTCTTTCATTGCAAGAAGTCTAACTAGAAAAGGATCTCCCTATTACTTTGAGAAGAGAATTGTTGGTTTGACCGACGAACTACGTGGGAAAATGAACCTTCTTTCTTTTCAGAAAGCATTTTTGGAAAGTAACAATTCCATTCAGTTCGGTTTCGGAAAACTTTCCGCCGGGGCCTAACATCAAAGGCGCAGGTTGATCTCTCTGGTTGAGGCTGCAATTCATTTTGACACGTGGGAAGGGCTTACTCTACTAGTGGCTCGGCTTGGTCTCGCTCCCTTCCCGTACTATTCCTCCCCACTAAAAAAAGAGCGATTGAGAATCTCGAGAACCTTTCTGAACGTCTGTCTTCGCGGAGCGATTTGAAAGGGAGTATATCTTTCTTGTAGTGCCCTCCATTCCACTATTCTGATCGAGAAAGAATCTCTTCTGAACGACCAAGTCATAATGAGATTAAAAACCGATGCTTCCTTGGCCGTGTGGAACATGGATTAGCATTATGTCATTCCTACAAGTGATCCCCCATCCAGGATTGGAAGAAGTGCTATATGAGGACTTCGAGATCAAATATAATATGTTCCTTTCCATTCCTCGTGAGCCACTGATTTCTCCGAAACAAGAGATCAAAGTGATCTTCCTCCTTTTTCCCAATAAGTCGACGGCCTTACACCATTGGGAGACTTCGAATAAACTGGAGTACATATAGGATAGACCGGTGCTAAAACCTTTTCTCAAGATATCTTCAAAACTGTTGGGGTCCTTGCTCCGGATGTTGTTCGTACGGTGTGAAAGCAGTTGGTTACGTAGTTTTAGAATTCTGCTGATCCCAAGTAGTCCATCTCCATCATTGCATATGGCAATATAGAAAGTAAAGAGGAAAAGGCATGACCAGAAGAATTGTGTGAAATAAGTGAATTTATCCAGTTGAGGCATCTTGATTGAGAATAAAGGATTCCCCTGATCTGTGCCGAACCGTCAAGTCTAATCACACAAGCTGGCCATTTGTGAATGGCCAACCGTAACAGGCTTAAAACAGTTCAGGCACAAATACAATGAAGATCAGAGAATATAATGAATTCCCGGGTCGTTTAGTCCCACGGAGACTCAATGGTGTGCAAACGCTTGATCAGACGGTAGAATGATCACTAATGATAGCGATCAGAAAGGATTTGGTTAGGATAATTACACTAAAGAAAAAGTTTATAAAATAAAGCGACTTAAATGCAAATTAAAAGAAATTAAAAAGTTAAAAATATTAAATAAACGCTATCACTATTTTTACAATGATGTTTTTGTGATTTTATAAAATAAAATAACTTAAATAAACTATATTAACTAAAACGTAAACTTAAAATATCTAAAAACGTGGCCTAAAATGAAAACGTACGTTATGTACGAAAATTACGCTGGAGCGCAAGATAAAACGTAAAATTGGTGAAATAAAAGTCCTACGAGTGTGAAAACAGTTTTCCTACATTCTAAATGACCAAAAATAATTTTAGGAAAAAGCGGAATATTTTTTCGACTTTTAAATTAATTATTATGAATTAAAAACTATTTTAAACTAAATTAATAATTAAAAATACTAAATGATTTTGGAAAAATCTGAAAATTTCACTAAAAATACTTCTAATCCTACTGATTTTAAGAAAAATAAAAAAAAGGTACACTACTTTAGGAAATAAGCTAATAAAAAGCTAAATAAGCTACTAAACTAGAAACTGTTAATTGGTACTTAAATATCAAATGGTGCAAGCTACAACCAGTGAAAGACCCTAGGGCAGATGGATTGAGGTGTTGTGTTGTGAGCCAAGAGACCAAGGTTCGAATCTGTGCTTGGCACCTTTTTTGCAAACTATTTTTTTTTTTGAAATTTTCTTTTTGCAACTTAATTATAAGACCAAAATAAGAACTTTTTGTGAAAACACTTTGGACTAAACCTTGGAATAAGCAGTTTTGCAACTGCTTATTTCAAGCGGTTAGCAAAAAACAAACACCCTTTATAGCAGATTTTAAGCTAAAAGAACTTTTGAATAAGCAGTTTAAAAGGAGAAACAATATATTAAGCATAATATGAAACTAAAATAAGCTAGGAACATCAAAAGCAACTAAGTATGGGGGGGAAGAAACAGATAAGCAGTTGGGATGTGAGAAGCAGTTTTGGGCATATACTAAACTAAGTGGGTTTAAAGGCTACAAAAAGGGTTCTAAAAGCTACTTAAAAGCTACTAACAATATAGCTAATGGAAGGGCTCTAATCTAACATACCTAATAAGCAATAATGGGTCCTAAATAAGCTAAGGCAAAAGGGAAATAAGCTCTAAGTTAGGCTGCAAATGGGCTGCTGCAACAGTCCCAAACAGTGGCTGTTGTGGTTTTGGACAGATTTTTAGAGCAAATTTAACTAAGCTAGATGGATCCTAAGTGCATATAAACTAAACCTATGTCTAGAGTGGCATGAGGAGATGCAATAGAAACTGATTGGGATGAATTTTAATAAAAAATAAGCCGTGAAAAAGGGGTGCAAACAGCAGCAGCAGCTGCTGTTTACGTGAGCTAGACAGAAACAGATATCACTTTATTTTTCAAACCAAACTTGCAAACTTTGTATTCTAGCTAAACACAATTTTTAAAAACTTACCTAGACCTTAAACCACTTTGACTTTGAGAGTCAAAGTGGGTAAAACTGAGTTTTTTGACCCAAGTGAGCTTAAACCAAACACCCCTTAAAACTTCCAAAATGCATTAAAACTTACTAAAACCTGATAAGATTATGTCTAAACTGAGATGCAACTTACTCAAACATCAACCTGAAAACAGAAATTGAACACACTGGTTTAACTCTCAAATTTGACCCGTTTGACTTTTATTGACCAATTTCCAAAAATGCTTGAACTTGAATATTAGCTTGTAAAAAACTTTGATAAGCTTATAGAAGCTTGATTGAGATTAAAACTGAGCAGTTAAAAGCTTTAACAAAGGAGTTTGAAAATGAAAAGTTCAACAGTGAAAATAAAACTTGGAATTTATATCAAAGACTTGAATTGCAACTCAAAAACACATACAATGATGTTATCACTTACATGTGATACATGAAAACTAAAATTACAACATTTTTACTAAAACTACAACATTTAATAAAAAAAACGACATTAAAGAAAAAAAACTAAAAACTAGCTACCCTCTTTTACTGCTTCTTCCTCTTCCTTTTATATGCCAAAAACTTTCTCTCACTTCCCTGATTGAATCCCACTTCAAATCCAGACCATTGGTTAGCTAGAAATAATATTGGCCATAGGATGGTTTTGGCGGGAATTTTGGTTTTGACAGATGGCTATGGTTGAGTGATATGAGGGGGATGGAATTTAATGCATCTTGTTTTGTGTAAAGGTGGAGGGGACAAGGGTGTTGAAAGAGTGAGCTGGGGGGATGGGAGGAGTGATTTCAGGTGAAGCAGGTGAAGAAGGAGAAGAAAATGGCGCCAAGTGGGTTGGGTTTGACCACGTGGTTGACTGAGGCAGTATTAGTAATGAAAGGGGGTTCAAATTGCTTAGTGACAGGGGTCACAAAGGTTTGTGACAAGGTCCAAAATGGGTTTAATGGGCTTAATAAATGACAAGGACTAGTGTGTAAATTCTGAAATTCCAGGGACCAGTTCTGCCAAATCTCAAAGTTGCTCCAAGGACTGAAATTGACAAGTGTTAATACTACAAGGACCAAAGTTGCCATTTTCAGATTTTCCAGGGACCATTTCTGTCAATTCTTAAACTTGAAGGGCCAATTTGTAATTTTCTCAAAACTTTTTATATTTTTCACCAAAGGACTAATTTTGACAAGTTATGATTTAAAAAGGACCTTTGGTGATTTTTCTTTTGAAATTTTGACTCAGGGACTATTTTTGACAATTTTTGAAACTTGGGGGACTAAAACTGCCAATTTTGCAAACTTGATACGTTTTTCATCTGATTTTGATATTTTTGCATTTAAAACACATAAAACACTGATTTGTGATATTTTGATCATTTTGATGTGTTTCTGAGTGTTTTCAGATGATTTTGCAGTTTATATTGTACAAAAATGATGAGTATTTAGACACTCATCAATCCCCCACACTGAGATATTGCTAGTCCCTAGCAATGATTTGAGAAAACTTTATGGATTTGAAAAACTCTTTACCAAAAGCCATCACTTCTGGAGTAGCCAAATGTTTCAGTTCAAGTAAGAACCTTGGTACACTGATAACCAAATGATTTTGAGCAAATCATAAGCTGTAAACGGATTTGATTAGTCTTTACCAGAAGCCGTACCCTTCTGGAGTAGCCAACTCTTAGATAAATTATCAATATTATCTTTGGTGAGCTGATTACCAATTATGGTTTTTCCACTGCCTTTACCACAAGCCATAATCTTGCGGGCTAGCCAACTCTTCACTTTTTAGGATATGGTGAGTTGAGAACCATACAATTTTGGCCAAATTGCAAGCCATATAAACGGATTTGATATATCTTTACCAAGAGCCGTTTGCTCCTGGATTAGCCAATCCTTTTGTCTTACAGACATGGCGGACTGATAACCAAGATGAGTAAGTGTAGAACACTTACTCCAAAAAAAATTTTGGCCAAAAACGGGGGAATTGGTATAATTATATGATAAAATTCGTGAGAATTCCCCCCCACACTTAGAAATGAATATTGCCCTCAATATTCAAAGTACCGGCGGTTATGCCGAAACAAAGAACGTAAAAGGGAAATACTACGGCCATTATTTAGAAAGATTTTTTTTTTTTTTTTTTTTATAAAACTTATATATATATAACATGTGGGGCAACTCCCCCACACTAGGGTGATACACACGGGTGAAAACCCATGTTTAGCTACTGTTTTTGATTACCGAGTCGCTAGCTTGACTCGACCCCGAATTAATTGGTTCATGGGGAAGCAAAGTGGAAGAAACAATCTCCATCGGACTTTCATTCAAGATGTTTGGAAAAACATTTGAAGCACGTGAAAGTTCCACACCGATGAGATATACATAGAACCGGCTCAAAAATGATAATTGAAAATGCCGGGATCAAAAATGGTGTCCTCATTCCCGAAGGAGAAAAGGGAAAGAGCAACCACACCATTTGTGAAGAATGGAATAAATATGTGCATCACAATGCATGTCCATTCCTCATCAGAAAGAAGCAAATCACCATTTTTGACATTTTTAAGCTTAAATTTGAAACTTTTATGGTGATTGGTAACAAAATTTCCGGGAGGGAGAGCTGGAAACGATTCTTCAATCAACAGATTTTCAAGAAAAAGGATGTCTCCCTCCGAATCAAAGTAAGTATTGTCAATTCCTGTTGGAATCGACTCATCACTAAGAAAATCATCGACCTCCTTCCAAAAGTTGTCATCTTCCTCATCTGGAGTGAGAGAAGGAATGGAAGAGTCGGAAATGGGACAAGAAATGAGTGAATGATCATTGGATAGGAGACTTCTAGTTTCTCCAAGATCGGCTTCGAAATCAAAGAGATCATCGTCACTTTCTGATGAAAGTGGACTGATGTGAGTGAGTTCATCGGTGAACTCCTCAAGAAGAGGATCAGACTGCGGAAGTGATGCCTCAACATACTCGATGTCTCCATAGGATTTACAATCATCGCTAAAATCGGAGAAAGTCTCAAATTGATCATTTGGACACTCAAGAGGGAAAGGGATATCACACATATGCTCAAAAGTTCCCTGTGACTCTCTCGGGATTGGGACAAGGTCCTCAACACTAGACTTTATCAATTCGTCCGATTCCTTTTCAGGAACAGTGTCAAGACGCTCATCCCCCATGTTCAGAGAGTGAGTGGGAGCTTTGGGTGTGATAACAACAGACTGAGGGAGTTTAGAAGGACTAGCATACATATGTTTTATACTTAACATTTGTTCTTCTGCTAGTAATTCCATCATAGTCTTTTCTCCCTGATTGTTCATGGAAGGAGTTTCAACGGATGAACTTGATGAACTGTTATAAAATTGTAGGATATCAAGGATATCATCATCATCATCGTCATCAGGAATGAAACGGAATCGAGAGCTAGATCTGGCCGCTTTTTCTTTTGCAATTGATTCCCTAATAGATTGTTCAAAGGCAATTTGGGAATCTAATTTAGCAGCCCGCTCTTCGGCTAACAAAACTTCCATGGATTTCTCATTTGGATTATGGGATGACATAGCCGACTCCTCCTTAAGTTCTTTTAATAACTCCAGAGTCTTCAGTAGAAGGTCTGTCGTAGTTTCATGAGGAGTCGCTTGAATCATTTGGTATTGTGGAGGTTGGTCATGATATGAAGAGTCGTAATTGTTACAAGGAAATGGGTTCCCTGTTTGACAATCCGAGCTAGGGTGAGAACCTCCACAATACTCACAACAGTAGAACTGATGTGGCTGTGAGTGGTATGTGTTGTAGTCATATTGGTATCAGGAACCTGCTCATAGACAAGCGTATTTCCTGATTGACAATCAGAACTGGAATGTGAACCACCACAGTACTCACAACAGTAAAACTGCTGAGTCTCACAGTGTGGCAGTTGATGGAATAAATCAGTCGTGTTATGGTAGGAATAGGGATCTTGGTTATAGACAGACCCGTTTCCCGGATTTACAATGCCACAACCGGGGCAATTTCCACCATTTTGAGGTCCCCCACACCATTCACAACCAAATTGGTGAGGATGAGACATAGAAAGAATCAAATGGATAGAGGGTAAAAGAAATGAAGAATCAAAAGGGTAAGAGGGTAAAGAGGAATATTTTTGGTATTTTTGAAAAACATGCTATAAAAACAAAGAAGGAAAATATTTTTGGGGTTTGTTAACACTTTAGGAAAAGTGTTAATGAACTTTTGGGATTTTCTGAAAACTTTACAAAAAACTTTTTACAAAAGATGGAATATGTGCAAGAATTGGTCTGAAAATTGGCTAAACACACGCTAAAGCTTCCCCGGCAGCGGCGCCAAAATTTTGATCTGTGCCGAACCGTCAAGTCTAATCACACAAGCTGGCCATTTGTGAATGGCCAACCGTAACAGGCTTAAAACAGTTCAGGCACAAATACAATGAAGATCAGAGAATATAATGAATTCCCGGGTCGTTTAGTCCCACGGAGACTCAATGGTGTGCAAACGCTTGATCAGACGGTAGAATGATCACTAATGATAGCAATCAGAAAGGATTTGGTTAGGATAATTACACTAAAGAAAAAGTTTATAAAATAAAGCGACTTAAATGCAAATTAAAAGAAATTAAAAAGTTAAAAATATTAAATAAACGCTATCACTATTTTTACAATGATGTTTTTGTGATTTTATAAAATAAAATAACTTAAATAAACTATATTAACTAAAACGTAAACTTAAAATATCTAAAAACGTGGCCTAAAATGAAAACGTACGTTATGTACGAAAATTACGCTGGAGCGCAAAATAAAACGTAAAATTGGTGAAATAAAAGTCCTACGAGTGTGAAAACAGTTTTCCTACATTCTAAATGACCAAAAATAATTTTAGGAAAAAGCGGAATATTTTTTCGACTTTTAAATTAATTATTATGAATTAAAAACTATTTTAAACTAAATTAATAATTAAAAATACTAAATGATTTTGGAAAAATCTGAAAATTTCACTAAAAATACTTCTAATCCTACTGATTTTAAGAAAAATAAAAAAAAGGTACACTACTTTAGGAAATAAGCTAATAAAAAGCTAAATAAGCTACTAAACTAGAAACTGTTAATTGGTACTTAAATATCAAATGGTGCAAGCTACAACCAGTGAAAGACCCTAGGGCAGATGGATTGAGGTGTTGTGTTGTGAGCCAAGAGACCAAGGTTCGAATCTGTGCTTGGCACCTTTTTTGCAAACTATTTTTTTTTTGAAATTTTCTTTTTGCAACTTAATTATAAGACCAAAATAAGAACTTTTTGTGAAAACACTTTGGACTAAACCTTGGAATAAGCAGTTTTGCAACTGCTTATTTCAAGCAGTTAGCAAAAAACAAACACCCTTTATAGCAGATTTTAAGCTAAAAGAACTTTTGAATAAGCAGTTTAAAAGGAGAAACAATATATTAAGCATAATATGAAACTAAAATAAGCTTGGAACATCAAAAGCAACTAAGTATGGGGGGGAAGAAACAGATAAGCAGTTGGGATGTGAGAAGCAGTTTTGGGCATATACTAAACTAAGTGGGTTTAAAGGCTACAAAAAGGGTTCTAAAAGCTACTTAAAAGCTACTAACAATCTAGCTAATGGAAGGGCTCTAATCTAACATACCTAATAAGCAATAATGGGTCCTAAATAAGCTAAGGCAAAAGGGAAATAAGCTCTAAGTTAGGCTGCAAATGGGCTGCTGCAACAGTCCCAAACAGTGGCTGTTGTGGTTTTGGACAGATTTTTAGAGCAAATTTAACTAAGCTAGATGGATCCTAAGTGCATATAAACTAAACCTATGTCTAGAGTGGCATGAGGAGATGCAATAGAAACTGATTGGGACGAATTTTAATAAAAAATAAGCCGTGAAAAAGGGGTGCAAACAGCAGCAGCAGCTGCTGTTTACGTGAGCTAGACAGAAACAGATATCACTTTATTTTTCAAACCAAACTTGCAAACTTTGTATTCTAGCTAAACACAATTTTTAAAAACTTACCTAGACCTTAAACCACTTTGACTTTGAGAGTCAAAGTGGGTAAAACTGAGTTTTTTGACCCAAGTGAGCTTAAACCAAACACCCCTTAAAACTTCCAAAATGCATTAAAACTTACTAAAACCTGATAAGATTATGTCTAAACTGAGATGCAACTTACTCAAACATCAACCTGAAAACAGAAATTGAACACACTGGTTTAACTCTCAAATTTGACCCGTTTGACTTTTATTGACCAATTTCCAAAAATGCTTGAACTTGAATATTAGCTTGTAAAAAACTTTGATAAGCTTATAGAAGCTTGATTGAGATTAAAACTGAGCAGTTAAAAGCTTTAACAAAGGAGTTTGAAAATGAAAAGTTCAACAGTGAAAATAAAACTTGGAATTTATATCAAAGACTTGAATTGCAACTCAAAAACACATACAATGATGTTATCACTTACATGTGATACATGAAAACTAAAATTACAACATTTTTACTAAAACTACAACATTTAATAAAAAAAACGACATTAAAGAAAAAAAACTAAAAACTAGCTACCCTCTTTTACTGCTTCTTCCTCTTCCTTTTATATGCCAAAAACTTTCTCTCACTTCCCTGATTGAATCCCACTTCAAATCCAGACCATTGGTTAGCTAGAAATAATATTGGCCATAGGATGGTTTTGGCGGGAATTTTGGTTTTGACAGATGGCTATGGTTGAGTGATATGAGGGGGATGGAATTTAATGCATCTTGTTTTGTGTAAAGGTGGAGGGGACAAGGGTGTTGAAAGAGTGAGCTGGGGGGATGGGAGGAGTGATTTCAGGTGAAGCAGGTGAAGAAGGAGAAGAAAATGGCGCCAAGTGGGTTGGGTTTGACCACGTGGTTGACTGAGGCAGTATTAGTAATGAAAGGGGGTTCAAATTGCTTAGTGACAGGGGTCACAAAGGTTTGTGACAAGGTCCAAAATGGGTTTAATGGGCTTAATAAATGACAAGGACTAGTGTATAAATTCTGAAATTCCAGGGACCAGTTCTGCCAAATCTCAAAGTTGCTCCAAGGACTGAAATTGACAAGTGTTAATATTACAAGGACCAAAGTTGCCATTTTCAGATTTTCCAGGGACCATTTCTGTCAATTCTTAAACTTGAAGGGCCAATTTGTAATTTTCTCAAAACTTTTTATATTTTTCACCAAAGGACTAATTTTGACAAGTTATGATTTAAAAAGGACCTTTGGTGATTTTTCTTTTGAAATTTTGACTCAGGGACTATTTTTGACAATTTTTGAAACTTGGGGGACTAAAACTGCCAATTTTGCAAACTTGATACGTTTTTCATCTTATTTTGATATTTTTGCATTTAAAACACATAAAACACTGATTTGTGATATTTTGATCATTTTGATGTGTTTCTGAGTGTTTTCAGATGATTTTGCAGTTTATATTGTACAAAAATGATGAGTATTTAGACACTCATCATCCCCCCATACAGAAAGTGACTTTTTCCTGTACGAGTAGTGAAGAACTAAACGAGAACTTTTCTTGGTTGTTGACCAACGGAAAGAAAGGGAGAAAGAAATGGGATTGTGTCAACAGGCCCCTATTCCGACGAAAAACAGCCCCTTTTCTTTTTGTTTAGCCTGTTCCTATCTGAAAAATTACGATTTCAGAGAAGAGGAAAAAAGTCCTCCGTCATAGGCGGCCGAGGGTACCTTCCTAGAGGTTTTTTTTGAATTTGAATCAGGTCTCCTCACTTATGTTTATGCTTATGATAATATATGCCGATCCCTAATCTCACAAATAGATTTCGACCCAATCTCCCATTTGTGAAGCAGATCATGAGTGTATTCCGCCTACATTTGTTAGGTTCTTTGATTTTGTAAGTTTGTCTTGTTTAGATTGCACGAGAGCGCCTTTTTTACTTTATATATAAAATATAGATTTACAGTAATAGGTAACCTTCATCAATAAACCTTGCATAAGAGATAGATCCTGCTGACTTGAACTGAGCACGAATTTCATTTGTATTTGAGCGTAAAAGCAGCTGCTTTGAAGGTTGGAAACCTACTGGTTCAACCAAGAACCAGAAACCGAATGAAGGAAGCGAAGATCAGAGTCAAAATATGCCGTGGAGAAGAGCTTACTTATGAGCGGAAGACGAAGTCACAGGGAAAACTGTGGCTGGATTGAATCCTTCTCAGGAAGAGCTGATGCTTGCTGGGTCTTTTTGTCTAGCAGCTATGGAAAAGCCTATAGTATAGGGCTGGAATCGCAAGAAAACCCAGTCTCTAACTGAAAATTCCCTCTCACTTCTATGTTGATCCTCATATTGCTTCATTCTAACTTGTGCCCTTGACTGTCCTTCGAAATCTGTATGACAGTCGACTGCTCCCCGTGCTAGGAAGCATTACTCCTCTTTTCATTCCAAATTCAAGAATACGACCGATACGATTAATTGGTATGTGCGCCTCTCTTATTACTTTTTTGTATTCCCCTGTTCTTCGGATACAATTCGATCCTTCTACGGCCAAATCTCAATTTGTGGAAAGCCTTCGATGGCTTCCTTATGAAAACATCCATTTTTATTTTGGTATAGACGGTATCTCTTTATTCTTCGTGATATTGACCACATTTCTGATCCCTATTTGCATTTTAGTGGGTTGGTCTGGTATGAGAAGTTATGGGAAAGAGTATATTACAGCATCTCTAATTCGTGAATTTCTAATGATCGTCGTGTTCCGCATGCTGGATCCTCTACTATTCTATGTTCTTCCCGAAAGCGTGCTAATCCCTATGTTGTGCGGAGCTGAGCATCTTATATTCGCTGGGATAAAGCTTTTCCTCTGCAGGGGCCTTGTGCAGTAAACCCCCTACGGGCGGTCGTCCGTCGTCGTAAAGTAGTCCCCGCGAAGCTTTCGGGAAGACGGGTAGTCTTGTGTGTAAGCATAGCATTTCTGGTCAAACCCGCCTAACCCAACTAAGAAGAACCGAACCTGACAAACACATCTTTTTCCTTTGGGGAGGGTACTCCGAGTAGTGGGTACCTCGTAGGACCTCGACCCGCTTACTCGGGTCTTGTATGGATATGCAGGAAGGGGTGCTCCTAGGTGTGTGTAGGGGTTGTGTTTGTTCGCGAGAATGGATTCCTCGTCAAGTCAGTTTGGGGGGTGTGGACACACTTGCGCGAATTCGGGTAACGGCTACAAGGGAGAAAGAAAAAGGAAACTGTACCAGACCAGGGATGGACGTAAACTCGTAAGCTACCGAGGGTAGGGATAATCGTCCAGGTCTTATTGTGAAAGAAAAAAGCCGCCCCGCCATAGCAGGCGGGTTGCTTCCTCTGTCGTCGCCGGGGAGCTCTTGGCGAGGAGACCTTAGGATAAGTTGCTAAAACAAACGGGGGGAGGATCGACCCGTTCAGTAGAATTCCGAAGAAAGACTGTTGGCAGCAGGTGGAGACATTTCTTTTGCCCCTTCAAAAAAAAAAGAAATGCGGGCAAGGTGGAGCTCGGCAGAGGGTTCGAGAATAGGGTAGGGTCCTGTTCTTAAGATTCAGATAAGAAAAAAGTTCCAACCCTTTATGCATGCACCTCCGTACAAGTGCTGCGTACAAGTTCCGGCCAGAATGATTGGGAAAGATCAAAGCAATTTGAACCGCTCACATCACAGTAGTAGTAGCGTAAAGGCCGTAAGCCGGGGGCGGCCATAACATAAAGCTATTACTTTTACACCTCTCTCTCTTTTTAGATATCTAAAAAGAGAGAGCTCCGCTGCGTGAGCAACCCGACTGTGTGTTACATGTGCTCTACAGGCTGCACTCCATCTTTCTTCCCCCTTTTTCTTTTGATTAGGAAGACGGGCGTTGCATTTGGTTCGAAAGGCATGGTTTTCAGTATGTCTCCAGATAGGCCCCCCACTAGTCCGGCTAGCTAGTGAGTGGTTCTTTCGGGCGGGAAGCAGGCCGGGCCCTACGGGCGGGCATCTCCCGCAACGCAAGCAGCATTGTTCGCCACCACCCGAGAAGCAAAAGATTATAGAGTCCAGGCTGAAAATACATGCATAGATAGTGGTCTAATGACAAGGCCGACGACGGAAGCTCGGGACGGAGCCGTATGATGCGGAAGTCTCACGTACGGTTCCCTGAGAAGGGAGTGGCTACCTACTGGAGCTTCGACCAATCACCACCGGTCAATTCCGCTTTGGGGCCACCCCTTACTCTACCATTATTATAGGGGTATGGGGTTTGAGACAAAGAAAGATCAAGGCAGCATATCAGCTTTTCCTTTATACTTTACTTGGATCTGTTTTTATGCTATTAGCTATTTTGTTGATTCTTTTCCAAACAGGAACCACCGATTTACAAATTTTATTAACCACAGAATTTAGTGAGCGGCGCCAAATCTTTCTATGGATTGCTTTTTTCGCCTCTTTCGCCGTCAAAGTGCTTATGGTACCAGTTCATATTTGGTTACCCGAAGCTCATGTAGAGGCACCTACGGCAGGATCCGTCATCTTGGCGGGAATTCTTTTAAAATTGGGAACCTATGGCTTTTTAAGATTTTCAATACCCATGTTTCCTGAAGCGACACTTTGTTTCACTCCTTTCATTTATACTTTAAGTGCGATTGCTATAATATATACTTCCTTGACCACTTTAAGACAGATCGATCTTAAGAAGATCATTGCTTACTCCTCAGTAGCTCATATGAATCTGGTGACTATTGGTATGTTTAGTCTGAACATACAGGGAATTGGAGGTAGCATTCTACTGATGTTAAGTCATGGACTGGTTTCTTCAGCCCTTTTTCTATGTGTTGGTGTTCTCTATGACCGACATAAGACTCGACTTGTTAGATATTACGGAGGTTTAGTAAGCACCATGCCGAATTTCTCTACCATTTTCTTCTTTTTCACTTTGGCCAATATTAGTTTACCTGGTACTAGCAGCTTTATCGGGGAATTTCTCATCTTAGTAGGAGCTTTCCAAAGAAATAGCTTAGTAGCCACATTAGCAGCGCTTGGGATGATTTTAGGCGCGGCGTATTCCCTTTGGCTATATAATCGTGTGGTTTCTAGGAATTTAAAACCGGATTTCCTCCATAAATTCTCCGATCTAAATGGTAGAGAAGTTTTCATATTTATACCTTTTCTTGTTGGAGTTGTTTGGATGGGTGTTTACCCCAAAGTGTTCCCGGACTGCATGCATACATCCGTAAGTAACTTAGTGCAACATGGAAAATTTCATTGAGAGGAATCAGCAAAGAAAAGAAAAAGGGCCAACATCGTAATGTGTATTTGAGAGATTGTCCTCGGGCTGAGGAGTGCCCACATCTAAATAAAGTATGAAAAAAATTAGAAAAATCAGCGAGAACTTCTTTTGCATTTTGGCAAAAAAAAGAAAGCTAAATATAGGAATTTTTTTTTTGGGGGGGTGGTCCACCGACAGGGGCAACTGCCAGCAATTGAAAGAAAGTTGCGAACAGACAAAATGAGGATGTTTGACACCTCGATTGTCCCGAAGCCCTCTCATGCGAATTAAATCAACTTAGTCAATGTTTTGTCCGATTTTACTGAAGGCAAAAAGAGCCTTCAATTGTCCGGCACCTTCGCGCGCATATGTACATTCCGTCGTTAAAGTGCTCCTACCTTTACTTTTCAAGGAGAAGCGGTTGAGAGCAATCGAGAAGAGCTACTCGACTCAAAGACGAGAGGAAGCGAGTAAAAAGAAAGGATAGGGGGAGGAAGATGACTATCTAAAGCCGCTAGTCCAGTAGGTCCTTGTAAGGCGAGTGGAAGGAAGTGACTCGACCGATAGGTTGAGGAAGTCGGGCAGGTCTGGAGGTAGTGCCTCCTAAGAGATATGATAACTGCACCATTCAAGATCAATGCTTGCATCCGGAGATAGATGGACGAAAGCCCTTGAGGAACTGATTCTTATCTGGTTGTTCAAAGCCTGCCTACTTTTGATGAAATGAGATTCAAGACCCCCCTTAAATAAAGTAAAGGCGGCTGATCCCGATTTCCTTGATCCTTCATCTGGCCGGGCTGTCGATAGAGTAAGCTGGATGTGCTAGTCGATCTTGTAACCCACGAAAGCTCAAGAAAGAGAATGTCCTCTCAAGGCCGGTCTTTCAAGCGCCTCCTTGAAGCCGTCCTGTCGCTCTCCCCCTTTAAGATAAGAAGTTTGTAAAAAGGCTCAAGTTTTTTGGCTTCCTATAATATAAACCCCTCCTAGGTTGTGGCAACTTTCTACTCTTCCTGAGCTGTCTTGTCGTAAAAAAAAGAAAATTGCTTCGAGCATCAGGCTTCACCACTGCTGCCTGCTCTCTCCTTCTTCGGCACTTCCCAGTCCAAAACAGACCTGATCTTCTCTTGATCCATCCGAATCACACCCTTGCTGATCCAATGGCCAAGAAATAGCACTTTAGTCCGAGTACCTTTTCACGTACAGCCTCTTTTCCTGCTACACGCGCAACACTGTACTCAGGGTTCCAAACCTCCAGTGAGTTACTATAAACGATTATGTCATCGAGGTTTTCCTGGTCAAGGTAAGGCTTTGAGTTATCATTTAAGTGCGGAACAAGACCTGAATTAGGATGATATTCATAGAGCGGTTACTCTTTGTGTACGTTATGGAGTCTCCACTCCATGTTGAAATCTCTTTCAAATAGCATGACCGTTGAAAGTCTTCAATTAGACTAGAGCGTTAGATTCTTTTTTTTTTTACTTCTTTCAAAGGGGAATGAATGGAATGAAGAAAAGAAGAGAGGAGGAAAGTGGCTCACTGGAGTTTGTCTCTTGAAAATGGTTATTATCTTGAAGGTCTTTTTCTCTATTTTATTTCATGGTATTAAAGCCAACAAACAAGAGAATTAGGGTGTTAAAAAAAGAACCCCAAACCCGCTTGTTTAGAGAAGAAAACTGTTCCTGTCTGCTTTTTCTTTTTTGATTGATTTTATGACCGATAGAAATGGAAACTTTTTTATTAGATGCCCTATACCCACCCTCTTTGGTAGACCCTAACACGAATTATGTACACTACACAATGAGGATCACAATCATTGATACAGTTTGGATACCAAGCTATCTTATCAATATATTTACAAAAAAGCCTTCGATGTAGTGATGAAATTGTGATACATAATCAATCTATTTGTTTTCTAAAGAATCCTATAAAATCTCTCTATTTATCCTTTGAATTACTCATATATCCTATGAATTTCATTTCGCACATGAAACTATTCTAGGAGAAGTTCGAATCCGTTTCGTTCGGATATT